>CAAKHF010000021.1:52618-108283 GCA_901007745.1 Hippocampus kuda
CGGGGATCGGGATCGGACCCAGGTTCGCGAGCCCGGCCACCCCCGTGCCGATGGGGACCAGGGCGGTCACCCCGAAGGCCGGGTCCATCCAGACCGTGCAGCCACTGCCCGCGGGACCGCTCGGGATCCCGGTCGCGCTCGGGACACCGACGAACAACCAACCCGACGTGAGCCCGTAGGCCGGCGAGGCGTTCAAGGTGAAGCTGACGCTCAGGCCGGGGATATTCGGTGCGCTCTGGGTGAGGACCGGCACGGCCGTTCCGCTGGAGTCACAGCCCGCGCCGAAGTTCTGGTCGAGGGTCGCCGCCGGTCCGCCCTCGAAGACGAAGGCCTGTCCCGCGACGGGGGTCAGGTCCGGCACGCCGACCAGGAACTCGTCCAGGCCGTTGTTCGAGACGTTCCCGATCCACGCGACCGAACCGCCGTTGCCCAGGGGAGCAGCCGGAACCAGGTCGTCGAACACCGTCCCGGCCAGGTCCATGATCCGCACGTAGGAACCCGTGTCGGCGAGCGCCAGGACGTCGTCCGCCGCGAAGCTGGTCACGCTGGCGTTGCCGCCATAGGCCACCGCGGTCCCGAGACGATCCCCGATGGCCGCGCCGATGGAGACCAGCACGCTCCCGTTCAGGTCCATCGTGTAGACGGCCCCGGAGCCCAGGGCCGTGCCCGGAGCACCGACCAGCAGCCGGTCCAGGGAGCCGTTCCCCGGGATGAAGTCCAGGGAGAGCCCGAACTCCAGGGCGCCCGCGGGGCCCGCGTAGGTCCCGAGGGTGATGCCGTTGCCCATGTCCACGACGCGGATCGTGTTGGCGCTGGGGTTCGCGATCGCCAGGTCGCGCGCAGCACCGTCGCTGTTGAAGTCCCCGGCGAACTGGACGACGGTCTCTCCGGGGCTGAGGGAGATCTGCCGCAGGGGGGCGCCGGTGACCCCGTCGATGATCTCCACGTAGGTCGACGCCACCACCGCGAACTCGTCGTTGGGGTGCGCGGTGATGTTCCCGAGCCGCACCACGTCGAGGCCGTAGAAACTCCCGGGGGTGCCGGTGCGCGTCCAGAGGGTCGAGCCGTCGGCTCCGGAGATGACCCGGACCTGCCCGTACTCGGGGATGCGGCAGCCGGAGCCGACGCCGAAGATCGGAGCGCCGACGGCGATGTCCTCGAGCCCATCGCTGTTCATGTCGTCGACCCCGACCAGGGAATAGCCGAAGCTGTCCCCGTTCGTGCCGCCGCCGCAGACCGGCCAGCCGCCGCCGCCCGTGGGCATCGTGGGCCAGGTGGCGATCAGGGTGTCGGTGGCGCTGGAGAAGACCTGGATCTCGCCCCCGTTGGTGTTGGCCCCGGGAGCGCCGATGGCGTAGTCGGGCAAGCCGTCCGCGTCCAGGTCGGCCAAGCCGGCCACGCGGAACCCGAACTGGGATCCGGCGGAGGGACCGGTCAGGGTCGTGTTCAGGCGTTGTGCTCCGGCCGGGATGGCGGAAGCGAGAAGTGCTGCGGTGAAGAGGAGTCCCTGCTGTTTGAACTGCATCGTCTTGAACTGGTGTGTCAGGTGCTGAAGGTGTGCACGCCCAACGGGTGGACGTGCCTGCGCCCCCTTCAGCGCGGGGGACACCGGTCCTTTGCGGCCCAAGCCCCGCATCCCTCTCCGAGGCGCTCCGCCGACGAAGAAGGCCGCCCGCCAGCGACGTCGCTGACGGGCGGCCCCGTGGGAGCGTTGCGAGTTTCGCTCCGCGCTCAGGGAGTGGGGGCGAACTGGAGCGTGCTGGCCCAGCTCGGGACGAAGTCCACTCCGGTCGTGAAGACCGCGCCGACCGCGACGAAGTTGCTCGTGATCGTCGTCGGCACGGGGACGTTCCACTCGTACAGCTCCTGGGCCTCCGAGCGGTAGAAGAACGGCCCCGCGACCTCCCAGGAGGTCGGGTCCAGCGTCGGGTCGACGCTGACGTAGAGCTGCATGAAGCCCTCGACCGGAGCCAGGGAACCCCAACCGCTGGCCTGGATGTGGATCGTGTCCACCGAGGGACCACCGCTGACCGGAACGAAGGAGCGGGTCACGCTGAGGCCCATCGGCTCGGACGTGAACGGGAACCCGTTGACGTCCAGGATGGCGGCCGGGGTGCCGGCGAACACGCCGATCGGCGCGCCCGGTCCCGCCTCGGGGTCGATGATGCAGAGGCCGTCGATGTCGTCGCGGGAATCGGTGGCCCCCAGCTTGTCGGCGACCGCGCCCCCGCTGCCGTCCGTGAACGTGACGGTGGTTCCGTCGGAGTGGATCATCAGGTGCGAGAGGGTCGATCCGGTCTGGTGCACGACCGAGAAGACCGCGGTGTTGAGGTCGCTCTCCGCATCGACCGCCAGGGCGTCGATGTCGTGGACCCCGACCGTCAGCCCCAGAACGCTGGGCGTCAGGTACTCGGTCGGGGTGTCCCAACCGGTCGTTGCGTTCCACTGGATCTCGTAGATGGTCGCGGCGTTCGCCGGCTTGCCGACACCGGCGAACTCGTTCCCGGAGGCGGTGTTGACGGCCCCGACGCAGTCCGCGCGGATCGAGAAGAAGAACCCGCCCAGGGGGTCGAACATCACGCCCGGCGGGGTCGAGCCTCCATGGCTGATGACGCCCAGGGCGAAGTCGAGGCCGTCGAGGTCTTCCTCGCCGGTATAGCTCAGGTCTTCACTGGCCTGCTCGAGGAAAGTCTGGCCCGGCATACCCGGTGCGATTCCCGAGCTCTGGTTGTGGTAGTAGCTGAAGATGTCCGCCCCGGGGGTCACGCGCCCGGTCGGTTGCTCGCGACGCTTGCGGATCACGCTGCCCGGTGCGCCCCAGGACCCATTGGTCATCGAGACGTTGACGCCCATCCAGGAGGGCGGGTTCAGGAGGTTGGGGTTCCCGCTCGACCCGTTGGGATCCGGGATGAAGTCGGCGCCGGTCGACATCGCGTTGATCTCGATCACGTCCGCGATGGCGGAGCCGAACATGTTCTCGAGAGTGTAGTTCGGGAGGGTCGCTGGGAACGCCGTGGCGCTCCAGGGGACCGGGGGGTCGATCTGGATCTGGGGCGGCTTGACGAGGGTGTCGTCCCGAGTGCCCGTGGGATCGGTCAGTGAGAGGCCGGCGGCCAGGGAGGAGGCCATGCCGTGGCGCTGGGTCGGCTCGATTTGCGCGTGGATGGTCGGCGCGGCGAGAGAGAGAGTCGCGAGGAACGCGACGGGAGCAAGCGAATGCTTCATGGGATGGGTCGACTGCGGGTCGGGGGGGTTCGTGATGCTTGTTCTTCGCGAACGCGAGGCCCGCGGGCCCGGTTCACTGCGTAGGGAAGCCGCGACGGCAAGGTCGGCGGCGGGACAGGTGGGGATCAGTGATCGCCGCGTTCGCCGAGGTTGGCGTTGCGCGCCTTGGCCACGGCCGCGGCGTAGTTCTCGAGGTAGGTCCGCAACAGTTGGACCTCCTCGTCGGTGAGCTCGTTGGGAATCCACTGCGCCAGAGAACGCAGGAAACCCTCCTGGGGGGACTGCTGCGCATAGGTGTCCAACAGCGCCCGAAAGATGTGCTTGAAGTCCCCGTCCAGCAGCCCTTCGGCGATGGCGGTGCGGGAGTGTTTGGCTCCGGGCCGCAGGGCGTACGCACGCTCGAAGCCGGCTTGGGCCTGTGCGGCGAGCTCCCGGGACTCGTCCCTGCGTCCCTCGTGCCAAAGATGGAGGGAGCGTTCGGTGGCCAACTCCGCGCTCAGGAGCTCGTGCAGGCGCTGGGCTTCCTCGCCCTCGACCGCCAGCGGAATCTCGGCGATCGCGCGCTCCGCTTCGTCGTAGCGTCCCGCGTAAAGCAGCACGGCCACGTGGAATTCGCGCACCGGCAGGTAGTGGGGCTTGTACTCGATGCCTCGTGCGTAGTGCTCCAGGGATTCCTCGACCGCTTCGATACGCCAGGCGGCCAGGCCGGCGTTCTGATGGAGGCTGAAGCTGTCGGGGCACAATTCGAGCCCCTGGGACAGGGCGCTGTAGGCATCGGCGTAGCGCCGCTCGGCGATCAGCGCGACGCCGACCATCTGGGCGGTCCAGGCCGTTCGGCCTCCCCGCTGGGCTTCCACCCACAGGGCGCGCTCGTAGAGCTTGGCCACGCTGCGCTGGGCGACCATGCCCAGTTCCTGGGCGGGGAAGTAGTCCTCGACGCGGGGGTCCTCGAGGAGCGTGCGCGCGTCGCCCTTGCGGCCCTGCCGGAGCGCGTGGAGGGCCGCCAGGTAGAGGTCCGCCGGGGCGTCGGGCTCCGGCAACTCCTCGAGGTCCACGGCCGGGGGTCCCGTGGGGTCCGCCGGGGCCGCGGCGTAGCGCGTGGCCAGCTCGCGCGTGTACGGCGTGCCGACCTCCTTCGCGATCCGCTTCATCTCCCGGGCGGCCTCCTGTGGCTCGCCGTGGTCGAGCAAGAACGCGGCGCGGACGGCACGGGTGGGGAGAGGCTCGACGCACAGGGCGACCGCCTCGTCCAACAGGGCGCGGACCTCGACGAGACCCTCGCGGTCGGACAGGGTGCGGTTCGCGGGGTTGTTCAGGGTCAACCCCGGGGGCAGGTGCTCCCACAGGTCGGCGTACCGCTCGGCGCGGTGTTGCAACCAGGTGCCGCGGATGCTGAAGATCGCGTTGAGCACCAGGGCCAACACCAGCAGACCGGCGGCTGCTCGGACGGCCGGGAGGCGGCGCAGGCGGCGCCAGGCCCGGGCCGGGCCGGAGATCGGGCGGGCCTGGACCGGGCGGTGGTCCAGGAACGCGCGCAGGTCGGCTTCGAGCTCCGTCGCCGTGGCGTAGCGGGTCGAGGGTCGTCGCTCCATCCCGTGCTCGATGATCGCGCGCAAGTCCCGCGGGATGCCCGGGCGCAGCTTCAGGAGCGGCGTGGGCTCGCGCACCATCAGGTTCGCCAGGATCTGGGAGGGCGTTCCCGAGTACGGCGGCTGCAGGGTCAGCAGGTGATAGAGGGTCGCCGCGAGGCCGTACACGTCGCCCCCTTCGGCTGCGCGATGCCCGGACGCGAGGGACTCGGGGGCCATGTACGCGGGCGTGCCGATCGTGGAGTCCTCCTGGGTCAAAGTCTCGTGCGCGCGGCGCGCGGCGAGCCCGAAGTCGAGGAGGACGGGGCGCCCATCGGGTCGGATGAACACGTTCGAGGGCTTGACGTCGCGGTGATAGATGCCGTTCTCGTGCGCGGCGGCCAAGCCATTGGCGAGCTGCGCACCCCAGCTCGCGACCAGCCGCACGTAGCTCGAGTCCTCGAGCGCCGCGGCCCCGAGGGCCCGGGCGACCCACTGCGAGTCCTGGACCCCGGGGCCGAGGTCCCTGGCCTTCGCCTCGTCGAGCAGGTCGGCCAGGGACATGCCGTCCAGGAGCTCCATGACGACGAAGAGGACCTCGCCCAGGGCGCGGCCGCGGTCGAACACCGTGACGACGGCCTGGTGTTCGATCGCCGCGAGGGCCTGGGCCTCGCGCTCGAACCGTTGCGCCGCGTTGTCCCCGTCCAGCAGGTTCTCGCGGAGCAGCTTGACCGCCACCGGGCGCTCGAGCTCCAGGTCCCGTCCGGCGTAGACAACCCCCATGGCGCCGGAGCCGAGGTGACGCTCGAGCACGTAGCGCTCGGCGAGCCTGCGCCCGATGTAGGGGTCGTGGGACAACAGCCGGTCGTGGAACGAGTCCAGGCGCGAGCTGCCGGCGACCGCGGCGCGCACGGCCGGCAGCAGGTCGGGCCGCTCCGCACACAGCGCCTCCAGGTCGGGCTCGAGTCCCTGGTCTTGCTGGTCGAGGGCTTCGGAGATCAGGTCGGTCAGGGCCGGATCGTCCGGGGGCTGGGCTTGGTCGTTCATGGCGCGCCGTCAGTCCTCCTCGTGCAGGCCGAGCCGCAGGATCAGCTTGGCCCGGGCCGCGAAGTATGCACGGCGGGCGGAGAACATGGACGAGTAGCCCAGCTGCGTCGCCAGGGCCTCGAAGGGCAGCTGCTGCTCGATCCGCGCGCGCAGGAGCAGGCGTTCGCGCTCGGGGAAGGTCTCGAGGGCTTCGCGGAACTGCTCCAGCTCCTCGAGGGACGCGGCTTCCTCGGCCGGGGTCGGTTCGCCGGCCTCGGTCTGGAGGCCATCGGGGGCGGTGTTGGTCCGCCGCCCGTCGCGCTGGACCGCCTGGTGGAAGCGGATCATGTCCAGCAGTCGGTTCCGCACCATCATGGCCAGATATCCGACGAAGGCCTCCTCGCTCTGGCACTCCAGCTCGTCCAGGCGCTGGGTGAGCTTCTGGAAGACCTCCTGGACGATGTCCCCGGTGCTGAAGCGCGTCGTGAGCCAGGGTCGACCGCGTCGCAGGTCCTTTGCCAGGGCGAGGTGGACCATCTTCTCGACGCGCGGGTAGTAGCGCTGGGCGAGCTCGTCCCGGGCGGACCGATCGCCCCGACGCGCCGCCTCCAAGAGCGCCTGGAACTCGTCTTCGCTGGGGCCGGTGTCAGGTCGTTGGGGAATGGGCATGGGACGGCAGCCGCTTGGGCTCATCCTGCTGGAGCGAGAGGCGCTGGCCCGGTTTGCGGGCGAACTCCTCTATTTGTGTGGAATCCCCGATCCAATGCCATCTCCTTGCCTATAAACCCCTTCCGCAGGCGGGTTTAGACCCGGAGGCCGCGGGCCTCGGACGCCTGCCCGATCCTCGGTCGCCCTCCTGGTTCGCGCGGACCAGCGGGTCGCGTCGCGCGCGCTCGCGGCCGTGCATCGCTCCGGCCCGCCTCCCCCGGTCGGCCCGGCGATGGGGCTCGCATTCGTCCGATTCGGTGCCCTAGACTCTGACCCGTGGAGCCCGACCCGGACTTCGAGCTGGCCGAGGAGGTCTACGCGGCGCGGGAAGAGGTCTTTCGGGCGTGGACCGAGGGAGCCCGGTTCGGTCGTTGGTTCCGACCCGCGGCCGGGGCCGAGGTCCGGGTCGAACGCCTGGGCGCGGAGGTGGGTGCGGAGTTGGACATCCGGGTGCGCGTTCCGGACGTGGAGCCGATCCGGTTGATCGGACGGGTCGTCGCGGCCGAAGCCCCGGGCGCCCTCGGCTGGGAGCTGGACCCCGGATCCTCTGCCGCCGGGGGGACCCCGACCCGTCTGGACCTGCGCCTGGAGGAGACCCCGGAAGGAACGCGCTTGACCCTCGAGGTGCGCGGGGCAGGGGAGCGGGCCGACCTGCTGCGGGCCGGCTTCGCCCGGGCCCTGGGGCACCTGCCCGTGGCCCTGGAGGACGCCCTGGAGACCTTCGCCGCCACCGTGACGGCGACGGCGACGACCCACTCGCGCTTCGGCGGGACCTGGCTGGACCGCTCGGACGCGGAGGCCCGCTTGAGGGGCAAGCAGGAGCTGGGCTGGTTGAGCGCCGAGGACGCGACCCGCCTGACCACCTTCGAGGAGCAGGGCTTCCTGGTCTTCGAGGGCGCCGTGGACGCGGATCTCCTGGCGGCGGTCAACGAGGACGTCGAGCGCACCTGGCGCGGAGAACTGGGGCGCGTGTGGGTCGAGTCCTTCCGGGACGACACGATCCACTACCGGCCGGTCGAGCCCTCCTTGCGCGCCTATCCCCACAAGCTCCTGGAGCTGCACGGTTACTCCGCCGCCGCGCGGGAAGCGATCTTCAACCCGCCCGTCCTGCGCTTCCTGAACCTCCTGTTCGAAGCCCCGGCCCTGGCCTTCCAGAGCCTGACCTTCGAGGTGGGCACCGAACAGGACATGCACCAGGACACGGCCTTCGTGCTGGTCTCTTCGCCCCTCGAGTTCGTCGGTTGCTGGATGGCCCTCGAGGACGTGCGCGAGGGATCGGGGGAATTGCAGTACTACCGCGGGAGCCATCGCATCGACGAATTCCTGTGGCCCGGCGGGACCCGGGCCAAGCCCCACGGCCTCCGGGACGATGCGGAGTTCCTGGCCTGGATGCACGCGGGTCCCCGCCGCGCCGGCTGCCCCCTGGTCCGCTTCCGGCCGCGCGCGGGGGACGTCTTGATCTGGCACGCCGATCTCGTGCACGGGGGCGGACGCCGCACGAACACCGACCTCAGCCGGCGTTCCCTGGTGACCCACCTGTGCCCGAACGCGGTCGACCCCGCCTGGTGGGGGCGGTGTGAGCACGCGGAGCGGCGTCAGCATCGTCCGGGCGCGTGGACCACGCACCGGACGCGCTTCTGAGCGCCCGGGGGCGGCGCGGGCTCAGCCGTCGCAGCGCAGCATGCGGAGCTGCCCGTCGTGGGCCCCGAACCAGAGGGCGTTCCCGATGACCGTGGGCGAGCTCCAGACCGTCGCGCCGACCTCGTAGCGCCAGGCGATCGCCCCGGTCGCGCGGTCGAGGGCGAACAGGGCTCCCGGTTTGTCGCCCCCCGAGCCTTCGCCGCCGACGCAGACCAGGTCACCGGCGATCGCGGGGCTGCCCAGGACCCGGCCCCCCAGGTCGGTCTGCCAGCGCTCCGAGCCGTCCCGGGTGGACAGGGCGTACAGCCGGTGGTCGTCCGAGCCGACGTACAGCACGCCGTCCGCGGCGGACACCGCCGGGGAGGAGAACACCGTACCGCCGGTCTCGAACTTCCAGCGGACCTCGCCGTTCCGGGCGTCGAGGGCATACACGTGGTGGTCGTCGGAGCCGATGAAGACCGTGCCCTCGGAGATGGCCGGGGAAGACCAGACCGTGTCGGCGGTCTGGAAGCGCCAACGCTCGGCGCCGGTGGCGGTGTCCAGGGCGTACACGATCCCGTCCCGCGAACCGATCACGAGGAGCCCGTCGACCACCGCCGGCGACGACAGGATCTCGCCTCCGGTGGGGACCTTCCAGTGCACGGTGCCGTCGGCGGCGTCCACGGCATAGATGTGATAGTCGAACGCCCCGAAGTAGCAGACCCCGTCGACGATGGCCGGAGAGGACTGCTCGCCGCCTTCGCCCAGCGCGATCGACCAACGGGGCTCCCCGGTGCTGGCCTCCAGGGCATAGAACCGATCGTCGTCTGCCCCGAAGTACACGAGCCCCCCCGCGACCGAGGGCGAGGCGCGCACGAGGCCTTCCACACGGTGGCGCCAGAGCTCGTTCCCGGTCTCGGCGTCGAGGGCGAAGAGGTGGTCCGCGAAGGTCCCGCAGAACAGGCGCCCGTCGACCACGGTGGGGGAGGACTCGACGGTGCCGCCGGTGTCGAAGCTCCACACCAACTCCGGCGGTCCCAGCAGGGCCGGCTCGCCGTATCGACCCGGATGCGCAGGCCCGCCGCGGAACTGGGTCCAGGCCGCTGGTCCCTCCGTGGGGGTCTCGAAGGAGCCGGCGCCGCAGGCCGAGAGCAGGCCGGCGGCGGATGCCGAGAGGAGCAGGGATACGGTTCGACCGGAGTGGTTCATCGGATGGGCTGCGGGGCGATGTTGGCGGGACGCGGACACACGGGGACCCTCAGGGGGGCAGTGTTTCACGGCGGCCACCCCAGGCCCAGCGTCATCACCGACTCGCTGGCGGTCCGTTGTGCAGGTCCGGCCGGGCGACCCTAGGATTGGGAAGTGAGTTCCCAGCCGACCCGAAGTGAGCCCGCCGCCCCGGTGCGCTGGGTCGCGCTCGCGGTCCTGTGCGCCGTCTGCATCGGGATCCCCCTGTGGGAGCTGGGCGTCGGGTCGTGGCCGCCGCCCCTGTCCGCCGAACGGACCGGGTGGCAGGCCCTGCGCAGCGGCCGCTTCGGACCCGCGGTGGAGGAGGGGTTGCGGCGGCGTTCGATCGCGGCCTATTCCACGCGCCCCTGGTACAACGAGCTCGCCTACGGAGCCCTGGGTCGTACGGTCCCCGAAGTCGTCGCCACCGGCGAGGACTGGTTCTTCTTCGGACCGACCGTGAAGGACTACCCGCCGCCGGCCTGGGGCGGGGAGCTGGAGCGGGATGCGCGGCTGTTGGGCCGGTTCGCGGACTGTCTGGCGCAGCGCGGCACGCAGCTGGTGCTGATCCTGCCGCCGAACAAGGCCAGCGTGTTCCCCGGACGCGTGCGCGTCGTTCGCCCGGCCTTCGAGCCGGTCTACGGGGCGATCCGCGCGCGGCTGCGGGCCGAGGGGCTCCTGGTCCCGGACCTCCTGGGGGCCATGTCGCGCGTCGAGGGCCTGGCCTACCACGCCACCGACACCCATTGGACCTACGCCGGTGCCCTGGCCGGAATGGGGGCCGTCGCCGAAGCCCTGACAGCGCGTTTCGGGGAGAGCCTACCGGGCGAGCCCATACCCGGCACCCTGCGGCCCCTCCCACCCCGCTCCTATCGCGGTGACCTGCACCGGATGCTCGGGCTGGTCCCCGGCGGCCGCTCGGATCGCCGGCTGATGCTCGAGCTGCGGCACGCCGAGGGCCTCGACCGACGCACCGGCCGCCGACCGGAGACGGACGGGGCGGCCGACCTGGTCCTGACCGGCACCTCGTTCTCCCTGCCGCCGCTCTTGGCCTCGATCCTGTCGGCGGTGCTCGAGCGGCCCGTGCAGGACCGCTCGCGTCAGAAGCAGGCCTATTCGGCCGCGGCCCTCGAGGTGGCCTACGACCTGCTCGAGGATCCCGGCTCGGCGCCGTCGATCCTGTTCTGGGAGTTGCCCGAGCGGGCCCTGTTGCTCGAGCGGGAGCGGGTGTTCGGGGCACTGCCCGCGTTCCTGGCCGCGGCCGAGTACGCGGCGGCTGCCGCCACGCCCGCGGACGGGGTCCGTTGCCTCGGTCTGGGTGGCGCCACGGTGGCGGCCTCAGGGGAGGCTTGGACCGTACGAGCCGCGGGCGAGGACCTGCGCTTCGCCCTAGTGTTGCCGGGGGACGCCGGCGCCGCGTTGCGGTTCACCCTGCGCGCCGATGGACCCGGTCGGGCCTGGTTCCGCCGAGAGTTCGAGGCCGGCCCCGAGCCGGCCCCCGGCCTGGTCCGCGACGTGCCCGCGGCGGCCGCGATCCAGCGCGTCACCCTGCCCCTGCGTGCTCCCGGGAACGGCGGGACACGAAGGATCGAGGTGCGCGTTTCCGGAGCCCGACAGGTCCTGGTCGGGTCCTTCGAGGTCCTGGAGCGGTAGGTGCTGTTCACCAGTCCGGCCTTCCTGTTCGGCTTCTTGCCGGCGGTGGTGTTGCTGCACGCCCTCGCCCCGCGGCGGTGGGCGAACCTCTTCTTGCTGCTCGCGAGCTACTGCTTCTACGGGTGGTGGCGCCTCGACTTCCTGGCCCTGTTGATCGCGAGCTCGCTGCTGGACTTCGGCTGTGCCGCGCGGATCCACCGCCTGGGGACCGCGGCCCCTGGGAACGCGGGCAAGCCGTCCCCGGGGTCTTCCCTGGAACGTCGGCGCAGGGGTTGGCTGCTCGTCTCGCTCGGCTTCAACCTCGGGGTACTGTGCTATTTCAAGTACGCCGGCTTCGGCCTCGAGGCCCTCGACCGCATTCTCGTCTCGGCGGGGGGAGCGGCACTCGCGGGACCTTGGCGCGAGATCGTCCTGCCCATCGGGGTCTCCTTCTACACGCTCCAGACCCTGAGCTACACGATCGACGTGTACCGCGGGCGCGTCCAGCCGGCCCGGGGGTTGGTGGAGTTCGCCGCCCACGTGGCGCTCTTTCCCCAGCTCGTCGCCGGACCGATCGTGCGTTTCGGGACCCTGGCCCCGCAGCTGCGGCAGCGTCATCTCACCCTGGCCGGCTTCTCCCGGGGCGCCTTCCTGTTCCAGATGGGGTTCGTGAAGAAGGTCCTGTTGGCCGACTCCCTCGGAGGCTTCGTCGACCGCGTCTACGCCCAGGGCGAGGTCGGCCAGCTCGAGGCGTGGCTGGTGACCCTGGCTTTCCCGCTGCAACTCTACTTCGATTTCTCCGGTTATACGGACATGGCCCTGGGGATCGGGGCCCTCTTGGGCCTGTCCCTGCCGGTGAACTTCGACGCACCCTTCCGGGCGGCGTCCCTGACGGAGTTCTGGCATCGCTGGCACATCTCCCTGTCCACCTGGATCCGCGACTACCTCTACATCCCCCTGGGGGGCAACCGCGGCTCCGCCCTGCGCACCCTGTTCACCCTGCTCCTGACCATGGGCCTCGCGGGCCTCTGGCACGGGGCGGGGGCGACCTTCCTGCTTTGGGGCGTGCTCCACGGACTCCTCTTGTGGCTCGAGCGTCACCTGACCCGGTGGCGCCCCCGGGACCCCGCACCGGGACGCGGCCCCCTGCCGCGCCCGGTCCGCGTCCTGTGGACCGGCTTGCTCGTGGCCCTGACCTTCGTCCCGTTCCGGGCCGAGTCCTTGCAGCAGACCTTCCTCCTGTGGAGCTCCCTGTGCGGCGGCACGGAGGTCGGCGCTTTCGCCGAAGAGGTCCCCGGCCGGCACCTGCTCGCAGCCCTCATCGCGGCCCTCGCCGTGGTCGCCCTCGGCCGGACCTCCCAATCCCTGGCACGACGCTCCACCCCCTGGTTCGAACTGCTGACCGCCATCCTGTTCATCCTGGCGGTGGCCGAACTGTTCTTCCGCTCCGCAGAGCCCTTCCTCTACTTCCGCTTCTGAGGGGCGCGTTCCGCGGCGGCGGCCTCCGCGGGATCCGGGGCCCAGCCGGCCGCGTCCACGCGCGGGTCGGGTTGGGCGAGCTCGCGGGACATCAGGAGGCGGAAGCCGTCGTAGAACTGGAAGCCCTGGCAGGTTCGGCACAGTTCGTAGCTCGCGCGTTGTTCGATGTGGTCCAGGTCGTCCACGGTTCCCAGGACGACCTGAGCCTCTTCGTCCATCGAGCAGGGGACGATTCGGCCGTCGTGCAGCACGCATACGAAGTGGCGCTCCAGGAAGTCGCAGGGTGGGGTCCAGCCCGACGGCTGGGGGGTCTCGTCGCCGACCGTGCCGGCGAAGGTGTGCAGGAGCTGGTTCTCGATCCCGTAGTCCAGGATCGCGTGGGGGTCGTGGGGTTCCTGCGTTGGCGTCAGGCGCCGGCCCCAGAGGATCACGCCCCGTGCGCGCGCCACGTCCCGCAGGGCCCCGTAGGCCGCCTCGCCCTCGGGTCCGTGGAACGCGATGCACAGCCACTTGAGCCCGTGCTCGACCAGGGCTTCGAAGCGTTCGAGGGTCAGGTTCTTGCCGTTGGTCGAGAAGCCCGGGTTCAGGTGGGCTTCGTCCGCGATGCGCAGGAACCGATCCAACTCCGGATGCAGGAGCGGTTCGCCGAAGTGGTGTAGCAACAGCAGGTTGAGCGGGGACCGGCGGCGCGCGTGAGCGACGATCTTGCGGAAGGTCGCTTCGCTCATGTGCCCCTTCGGGCGGCCCGAGAAGGTCAAGGAGCAATAGACGCAGTCCAGGTCGCAGACGTTGGTCAGCTCGATGTGGTAGACGAAGGCCAAGGGTCGGAACGTGGGGTTCGGGGGCACCGGGGGGGCGAGCTGGACCGCGGCGGGGTCAGCACCAGTCGATGTCCCCCATGGTCTGATAGAGGTTCTCGTACAGCCACTGGCGGTCGACGCCATGGCGGTACGAGCGGAACAACTCGATGTACGGGGTCGGGTACGAGTAGAACCCGTGGTGCACCTGGAAGCGGCGCGTGCGGGTCTCCATCGCCGGGAACCAGCAGGCCAGCTTGCGGCGCCGATGGCGCGCGGCCCAGTCCCGGGCGAAGGCGAGCAGGGCGACCTCGGTCTCCTGATCGTCCTCGGGGACCAGCCATTCGGTCAGGGAAGCGAGGTTCGGGTCCCAACCCCCCTCGCGCAGGGTCGCGAGTCCGCGCAGCTTGCCGCTGCCGGCCTCGCGCGCTTCGAGCAGCGCGTAGCGGATGCCGGGGTGATCCCGGTAGCGGTAGTTGAGATACGCGGCATCCCGTATGATCGCTGCGGGGAACTCGGGCGCACAGCGCTCCCACAACCCATCGACGTCCGCGCCGTAGCTTCCGACGGTGCCGACCCGGATGTCCCCGGGGGCCGCGCGGTTTCCCTTCAGGTCGTGGACCAGGAACAGGGTATCGGTCAGATGCTCGCCAAATCGAAACCGGATCGAGATCCGCCGCAGACCGGGCTGGGGGAACCCGTAGATCAGCTGGGTGGAACCACCGCCGTAGCATTCGAAGAACACCTCGCTGACGCGGCGCAACAGGCGCGGGCCGCCCAGGCCCAGGCGCACCTCCGGATCGACGGCACAGTCGCCGTTGCTGATCACGTGACAGGTCTCGCCCTCCAGTTGGAAGCGGAACTTGGCGCCCCCGAACATGGCCACGCAACGACCCGCGTCATCGAAGGCTCCGACCATCGTGCATTGGCCGGGGGAATCCCCGTGGAAGCGCCAACGCCACCAGGCCTCGCTCCACGTGGGCAAGAAGGCCTCCCGGTGGAGGGCGAGCGAGGAGGGATCATCCCCTGCGGACAAGGGGCGGATATCCAGTTCTCTCATGGGGTGGGGTGCAAGAAGACGGGTCCGCCTGCCCGGCTCGTTCCCATCGTAGCACCCTTGCCGCGCGGTCGCAGGCGTTCCGGTGTCGGGGGGGCTTTCGCCGCGGTTCTCGTCCTGGGGTCCGCCTGCTCGCCCGGGGATCCGGCCTCGGGGCCGACGCACGACGGACACGGCGTCGAGCCGACGTCGCCGACCTTCGCCGAGGACGTGGCCCCGACCCTGGCCCGTGCCTGTATCCCCTGTCACCACGCCGGGGGGGCGACCCCCTTCCCGTTGACATCCCACGCCGAGGTGTCGCGTCGCGGGAGGCAGATCCTGGAGGTCGTCGACAGCGGGTTCATGCCCCCGTGGAAGCCCGTCGCGGGCTTCGGTCACTTCCGTGGCGAGCGCCGGCTGCGTCCCGCCGAGAAGGACGTCTTGCACCGCTGGGTGGAGGGGGGGATGCCTCCCGGGGACCTCGGCGCCGTTCCGTCCTCCGCCGCGGCGCCGGGCGGGTGGGCCCTCGGCGAGCCCGACGTGGTGCTGGAGCTCCCTGAGGCCTTCGCGGTCGATCCGGAGCGCTACGAGCAGTGGCGCTGTTTCGTGCTACCGACCGAGTTCACGGAGACCGAGTTCGTCCGCGCCGTCGAGGTCCGGCCGTCCAACCCGCGCGCGGTGCATCACCTGGCCTTGTACCTCAGCGCCCCCGGGGCCGGTGGGCGCACGGAGCGCGAGGGGGGCCAGCTCGGGTTGGAGGGCATGTGCTCGGACCGCGTGCCGATCGACGACCTCCTCGGGGGCTGGGTGTCCGGCTACGTCCCCTGGGCCCTGCCGGAAGGGACCGCCTTCCGCATCCCCCCCGGGGCGAACCTGGTGATCGATGGGCACTTCCGGGCGACCGGCCGCACCGAGCTGGAGCGGACCCGCGTCGGCTTGACCTTCGCCGACCGAGCACCGGAACGCTACTTCGTGCTGCTGGCCCTCGGCATCCCGGACCTGATGATCTTGCCGGGGGACGCGGACTACCGCGCCGCGGCGCGCTTCGACCTCCCGGTGGACGTAGAGGTCGTCGCGGTCCTGCCCCATGCACACTACGTCGGTCGCGAGGTGCGCGCCTGGGCCGAGTTGCAGGATGGCGCAGAGGTCCCGCTGATCTGGATCGAGGACTGGGACTTGGATTGGCAGGACACGTACCTGTACGCGGAGCCGGTGCACCTGCCGGCCGGGACGCGGATCCACTACGTGTTCACCTACGACAACTCGGCCGCGAACGTACGGAATCCCCATCGCCCGCCGCGGCGCGTGATCGGCGGCTCCCGCTCGACCGACGAGATGGCCAGCCTGTTCCTCCAGGTGATCCTGAAGGACGAGGCCGAAGAGGCGACCCTGCGGGCGGCCGTCGAGGAGCACGCCCTCCCGGGCCGGCAGGTCGCCGGGTGGTGGCGGTATCTGGTCGCCCTCCACGACCGGGACGGGGACGCGTCCCTCGACGCCGCCGAAGAGGCCGCCGCACGCCCCTTCGTGGACGGGCTGTGGGCTGCCCGCGGGGCGTACGTGGAGGCCCTCGACGGGGACGGGGACGGGCGTTTGGGGCCGGAGGAGGAAGCCCGCATCCAGGGCGCGATCCGCGCTTGGCAGGGGGAGTCGACCGCCGGGGCGGAGCGGCGCTAGCCACCCCGCTCAATCGCTCGAGGTGTAGCCCAGGGCCTCGAGCATCTGGAGGCGGTCCTCGATCCCGTGCGCCCTCCGCAGGGCCTCTTCGCGCTGTGCCGGGAAATCGACCGCGGCCCGGTTGTAGGTCTGGATCGCCTCCAACCAATTCCCGCGCCCCTCGAGGGCTTGGCCCCGCAGCAGGAGGGCCACCCGCCCGTCGGCGGTCTCGGGATAGCGCTCTTCGAGGACGCCCAGCCGATTCAAGGCGCCGTCGAAGTCCTCCTGCGCGACCGACGCGGCGGCCAACTCGAGCAGGAGGCGCGCCGTCTGCGCGGCGTCCCGGGAGCGCGACAGGGCCTCTTCGTAGACCTCCACCGCGCGGCCCAGCTCGCCCCGGTCGCGGAGTTGATCGCCGCGCTGGACGAGTTGTTCGACGTCGGTCAGCCGGTCCCCGAATCCTTCCCAGGGCCGGAGCTCGGCCAGGGTGAGGGCGCAGAGGAGCGCCGCCGCGGAGGCCAGGAGCAGCAGGTTGCGACGCCGCGGCCGCGGGATGGGGCGCGCCGGTTCCGGGCGCGACGGGGGCGGCATCCGGTGGGCAGCGCGGAGGATCTCGGACGCGGTCTCCGCCGAGACGTCCTCGTCCGGCGCGCCGCGGTACCCCGCTTGAATCAAGCGGTTCAGGCGGGCCAGCTCGCGACAGGCGGGACAGGCCGACAGGTGGGCCTCGAGGGCCGCGTTCTCGTCCGCCGCCAACTGGCCGTCCAGACGCTCGACCAAGCGCTCTTCGGTGCGTGCGCACTCACTCATGGGGGGTCTCCGGCAGCGCGGCCAGTTCGGCGGACAGGCGTTGGCGCAGGCCGGCGAGGGCATAGCGCATGCGGCTCTTCACGGTGCCGAGGGCGGAGCCGGTGACCTCCGCGATCAGGCGGAAGTCCAGGCCGGCGCGCTCCCGGAGCAGGAACACCTCGCGCTGTTCCTCCGGCAGCTCCAGCAGCGCCCGGGCGATCCGCGCCCGGAGCTCGCCGGCGTGACTGCTGGACACCGGGTCGCTGGCCGTGTCGTCGGCGGGGATGCTGTGTTCCCACGGGCCTCCGGCCGTGCCTTCGGGATGTGCTGCGTGCATGCCTCTGGATCCTGGCGAGCTGCCCGCCCCGTCCGCCACGTCGCGGAGGGCCTTGCGCCGGCGCGAGTCGGTCAGGGTGTTGCGTGCGATCGTGTACAGCCAGGCCCGGAAGGGGCCCGTGTCTCGGTAGTGCCCGCGCCCGCGGACCAGGCGCAGGAAGACCTCCTGGAACAGGTCCTCTGCGAGGCTGCGATTCGCGGTCTGGTGCAGGAGGTAGGTGAACAGCGGACGGCGATGGCGTTGAAAGAGGACCTCGAACGCGGCCGGGTCGCCGGCGGCATAGGTCTCCATCAACGCCTCGTCCGTGGGGTCGCCGTCCTGCTCTCGGATCATGGGTCGGGAATCGCTTTGGAGCTCAGTCGCCGGACGCGTACCCCAGGGCCTCGAGCATCGTCCGGAGCTGGAGGTCGCGCCGCGCCCGGGGGTCCGTGCGGGTCCGCTCCAATTCGAGCATGACCGTCTGGATCTTGTTCAGGATACGGCCGACCTCTTCGCTCTGCAGGTCCGTGTCGTTGAGGGCCTTGCTGTTCGAGTAGCGCGCCGCCAGAAGCTCCTGGGCTTCGCCGAAGCGTCCCTCCTTCTGGAGTCGCATGGCCGCGTCGAGGGCCACCGCATTCTGCACGACCTCGACCTTCACTTGGACGCCGAGGTCCCGTGAGCGCTGGACCTCCGCGATGCTCTCGGAGAAACGCACCCGCCGGGCGGGGGTCTCCGCGCGCCGTGCCGCGCCGCCCTCGGCTTCGCGGTACACGAGGGTCGGCTTCGCGAGGGTCCGGACCTCGCCCACGTCCCCCCGGAGCCGGAGCCGCAGGACCACCTTGCGCCGCTCGCCGCTGAACAGGTCGCGCATCGGCACGACCACCTGGGAGCCCTCCTGGCGGTGGGCGTAGCCGAAGACCTCCGCCAGCTCCACCCCGGCGCCCAGGTCGATCCGGACCTCCGGGTCGCGGGCGACGACCCGGTCGAGTTGGTCGATCTCCCGGTCGAGGTGGTTCCCGACCGCCTCCGCCTGGTCGACGTAGTAGTAGCTGCCCCCGGCCTGCTGCGCGATCCCGCTCAGGAGCTCTTCGTCGTAGTTCAGGCCCATCCCCATGGTCGAGATGCGCACCCCGCCCTCATGGAAACCCAGGGCGCCGGCCAGGATCTGGTGCCGGTCGGTGATACCGGCGGTCGGGAGGCCGTCGGAGACCAGCAGGACGCGGTTCAGGCGCGACGCTTCGAAGTGTGCGAGCACTTCCTCGGCCGCGCTGCGCAGGCCCCCCTCCAGGTCGGTCGAGCCCCCGGACCGCAGGCTCCGGATCGCCGCCAGGAACACGTCCTCTTCGCTGGCCGGCGTCGACGGGACCAGGGTCCTGATCTCGTCGTCGTAGACCACAATGGACAGGCGGTCATCGGGCCGCAGACGCCCCACGAGTTGCTCGGCGGCGCTCTTGGCGAACCGTAGCTTGTCCTCGGAGCCCATGGAGCCGCTGCGGTCGATGACCAGGGCGAGGTTCATCCCCGGGCGGGTGACCGCGGGCAACTCCGCTGCCCGCAGGGACAGGTAGAGGTAGGCCTCGCGGGTCTCGCCGGCGAGGAGGACCGCGTGGCTGGTGCCACTCTCCAGGGTGACGAGGTCCTCGCCCTGGGGCTCCGACGCGGCCGTTGCGGGGTCCGGATCGAGTCCTGAGCCCACCCCCGCGGGCGGGTCACCGGGACCGCCCCCGGGGAGACCGGCGAGGGGAAGAAGCAGGCTCGGGATCCCGATGAGGGCCCCCAGGAACAGGGTCAGGGCGGTTTTTTGCATGGCGTGGACCTCCTGGTCGGGGGCCGGAACGCACAGGGTTCCCCCCGGGATTCAGGGAATCCGGAATTCCCCACCACGCCGTTCGATGGTGCAAAGCCTTGGTTCGCGCGCACCAAAAAGAACAAGCTCGTGACGCTCCGAGCTTTGCAAATCGTTCCTAGCGGTTTCTGCGGAAATCTGGCGGATCGCTCGGACCTGCTCACGTCTCTCTGATTACCGTGCAAATGACGACCCAATTCACTTCATCCGAGTCCCGCTCCCCCGAGTCCAGTCCGCTTGCGATGACCGAGCAAGTGCCCTCCGACGTCACCGAGCTTCTGCGACGCATGCACGCCGGAGACCTGGTGGCGCGGGACCAACTCCTCGAGTTGCTCTATCGGGACCTCCACGCCTGCGCGCGTTCCGCGATGCGGAACCAGCCCCACGACCACACGCTGCAGGCGACGGCCCTGGTCCACGAGGCCTTCCTCCGTCTGGTGGGGGAGCGGGACGAACCCTGGGCCGACCGGAAGCACTTCCTGTCCGTGGCCGCGCGCGCGATGCGGCACGTCCTGGTGGACCACGCCCGCGGCAAGGCCTGCGACAAGCGCACGCCCCCCGGGGAGCGGGTGTCCACGGACGAGATCTTCGAGGCCTTCGCCGAGCGCGCGATCGACCTGTGCGCCCTCGACGGCGCCCTCGAGCGCCTGGCGGAGTTCGATCCGCAGATGGCGTACGTCGTCGAGATGCGCTTCTTCGGCGGCCTGACCGTGGAGGAGGTCGCCGACGAAGTGGGGTTGACGAAGCGCACCCTCGAGCGCCGTTGGCAGACCTGCCGTGCCTGGCTCCTCGCGGAGGTGGAGGGAGCTTGTCGATGAACCCGGAGCGCTGGGCTCGGATTCACGATCTCTACCAACGGGCGCTCGAACAGAAGCCACAGGATCGCAGCGCGTTCCTGCGCGCCGAGTGTGCCGGCGACGACGACCTCGAGGCCGAAGTCCAGCGCCTGTTGGCCGCCGGGTCGGGACCCAGCGGCTTTCTCGAACCGCCGGGACCCGGGATCGACTTCAGCGGCTCCCGCCTGGGTCCGTTCGAGCTCCAGGCCGAGCTCGGTCGAGGCGCCATGGGCGTCGTGTACCGGGCGCACGACCCGCGCCTCCAGCGGGACGTCGCGGTCAAGGTCCTCGCGGTCAACCTGACCACCTCGCCGGCGGACATCGACCGCTTTCGGCGCGAAGCCCGGGCCGCGGCGCGGCTGAGCCACGGGGGGATCGTCCCGGTCTACGAGGTGGGGGAGGACCTGGGCCACCACTACTTCGCGATGGATCTGGTCTCCACGGGGGACCTGCAGGCGGAGCTGGACCGGCAACGGCGCCGCGGCCGGGGTGCGGAAGCCCCGACCCTGCCCGCGCCCGGCGATCCCCAGCACGTGGCCGAGGTGGCCGGCATCATCGCCGAGGTCGCCGAGGCGCTCCAATACGCCCACGGCGAGGGTGTCGTGCACCGCGATATCAAGCCCAAGAACCTGCTGTTGTCCCGCCAGGGCCGCTTGTTGCTGGTCGACTTCGGTTTGGCCAAGGACGAGACCCAGGGGTCGATCTCGCGCTCGGGGCGCATCGAGGGGACGCCGCACTACATGTCGCCGGAGCAGACCACCGCCCGCCGCCACTCCGTCGACCACCGCACCGACGTCTATTCCCTCGGGGTCGTGCTCTACGAGATGCTGACCCTGAAGCAGCCCTTCGGCGGAGAGACGGTCAACGAGATCCTGGCCCAGATCAAGACCAAGGAGCCGCCCCCGGTCCGCCGTTTCAACCGCCTGATCCCCCGTGACTTGGAGGTGATCTGTGGCAAGGCCATGGCGAAGAACCGCAGCGAGCGCTACGCCACCGCAGGTGCCTTCGGAGCGGATCTGCGGCGCCTCTTGGCCCTCGAAGCGATCGAGGCGCGGCCGCCGACGGTCTGGCGCCAGTTCCAGTCCCGCCTGCGGCGCCATCGCTTGGCCCTCGGAGCGGTGGCGGGGATCCTGCTCGTCGTCTGGACGACGTTGTTCGCCGCCCGGTGGCTCGAGACTCGGAGATGGCAGGCGGACTGGCTGGACCGGCTGGAGTCGATTCTCCAGGAACCCGAGTGGACCGGCGACGACGGCGAAATCTCGGCGGTCTGGGACCTGTTGGAGGAGGCCGAAGCCGCGCCTCGGATCTCCGCTCCCCTGGCCGAGATGGCCGAGAGTGCCCGCAAGGACCTGACCGCCGAGGCGGAGAACCGGACCCTCTGGATCCGCGAGCTCTACAACCGCGGACGCGGCGGGTTCAAGCTTTCGGCGGTCTCCGGCGAACCGGCATCCCCGCTCTCGTTACAGCCCCTGTTCGAGGGCCTGCACTACGCCGGCAAGCAACGCATCCTGTTCCCCGAGCACGAGGAGCTCGCACGGTTGGCCCGGGTCGATGCGGTCTTCCCGGTCCTGTCGGTGCACCTGGACCCGGACCTGCCGATCCCCGAGGAGGTCCTTCCGGGGGCCCGCGCCCGGGCTCGCACGATGGACCCCTTCTCCGGTGACCTGGGCCCCCCGGTGGAACTGGGCTCCGTGCCGGTGGAGTTCGCCGCACTGGCACCGGGGTCCTGGCGCATCATCGTCGAGGTCCCCGGTTACGGGTTCAGCGAATACGATCGCGAGCTGGAGCTGGACGTCCGCCCGTTGGTGATCCAGGCCCGGGTCCACGAGCGCGACCTCGTCACCGCTGGCATGACCGCGATCGAGGCCCAGGGCGACCGCATGGCCCTCGATCCCGAGCGTCCGGTCTATTGCTGTGTCGAGCACGACGAGGTCCCCCTCGAACCCTATCTGATCGACGAGGCCGAGGTGTCGAACGGGGAGTACCTGGCCTATCTGGAGGCGAGCGGCGCGGAGGCTCCGGGGCTGTGGCTCGCCGCCGGGTTCGACGGCGACTGGCGGAGCCTGCCGGTCGAGGGTTACGAGGAGGTCTGGTCCGAGCTGCCGGTCGTCGGGCCGGGCGTCTTGGAAGCGCAGGCCTACGCGGAATATGTCGGCAAGCGCTTGGCTTCACACTTCGAGATGGAATACGCTCTGCGCGGCCCGAACCTCTTGCGCTACCCCTGGGGAGACGGGGATCCGCCCCTCCCCGTGGCCCTGAACGTGGCCGGCCCGGGCATGGAGGTGATGTTGGATCCGCGGGTGTCCTACCGCGAGATGCTCGGGCACGTCCGCCCCGTGCGCACGGACCAAGCCCGTCATCCGCCCTTCGACCTGTACAACGCCTTCGGGAACGTCGAGGAATGGACCTGGGGCTCCGTGGTGCGCGTCGTGAACGGCCGCCTCACGCACTTCCCGTGGACGAAGATCTACATGGGGTCGGCCTGGTACGCCCTGGCGGACGGCGCGGACCTGACCCGGCATCCCACGAACGGGGCCGGTCGGGAGTTCACGTCCCCACGCATCGGCTTCCGCTGCGTCCGGAGCCAGCGGCCGCCCCCGGACTAGATCCCCGTGGCGAACACTCTTTCGGACCGGGTCGCGGCCGGAGGAGCCCCTCGAGCGCGACCCACCCCTACACCCCACCGTTGCCCCTCTCTGATCATGCCTGATACCCAACCGATGGTGCACCTCCGCCTCAAGGTCGAAACCCACTGGACCAGCGCCGAAGGAGGACCGACGCCCGCCCGGGAGGGCGACCACACCCGGGAGTTCACCGAGGTTCCGGCCACGGTCCTGTTGGCGGGTTTGGAGGCCTTTCGCGGCGAGCATCTCGCTGTGGACTTCACCGACGTCCCCCAGGCCGAACGGCCGAACCGGGTCCTGGAGGCCTTCCGCGCCAAAGCCGCGGAGTGCCTCCAGGAGGCCTATGGCAACACGCGCCAGATCGACGACGTGGAGGTCGCGAACCTGAGCGTCCAATGTGATGGCTCGATCCCGATCTCCTCGGACCCTCCGATTTGCCGTCCCAATCCGGACAGGTTCTACGCGCACCTGACGTACACCCCGACGGGGGCCACGAAGCCTCTGTTTCCCCGTTGCCGGTGGACGAACAGCCGCGACAGGCGGGCCGGTTTCCTGATCTGGAAGATCTCCGTCAGCCAGCGCTGAGGCGCGGAGCGCCAGGAGCACGAACCATGGGAAACTGGAACGAGCGCGGCGTCCTGTCGGAGGAGCCGGACCAGAAGGAGCTCAAGTTCGTCTTCGATTGGGACGGGCGCGATGCCCGCGGAGAGGAGACGGACCCGCCCCGATACGTCAACTTTCGGATCACCGCGGAACGCACGCCGCCCCTGGCGTTGAAGGTTCTGGAGCGAGAGGGCCTGCGCCGGATCGGTGCCGATCTCTGGCAGATCGACCTGGGAGAGGAGGGGGACCGGATTCACACCGCTAGTCTGGCCTACGTGGATCCGGGGGAAGCGATGCTCGGAGCGCAGGCGGTCCCGACGAATACGCGGGAGGAGACCTATCGGGTTGTCGATCACTTCGACGAGGTGTACAGAGAGATCGGGAACGCCACCGGCGATCCGGCTTCCTATCGCACCGGCCGTCTGTTGATGCTGCGGATCGACCTCATCACCTGGGTGGAGACTCTGCTGGAGACGGACTCGGTCGGAGCCGCAATCGAGCGGTTGGATCTCGATCCAGAGGAATGGTCGCCCTGGTGGGAAGAGCTCGACGTCGAGCAGGTGCGCGAGCTGCGTGGTCACTTGTACCGACGGGCCCAGGCGCGAGCGCTGCGCGCGAGGGTCGAGGGCGTTCAGTCATCCGCCACGATCACGGCGGTGGAAGAACCCGAGGCGAGCCCCGCGACCCTGCGTCTGGCCTGTGAGTTTGCGAAGTTGATCTTCGAGGCCATGCGGCCCGATCTCGACGATTACTTGGTACGGCAGATTTGCAGGTATGGCGAGCGGCCCGTGCCGACGCAATTGTCCCGGACCTTCCTGCATTTCGCTGCCGGACACCTGCGCCGGGGGAAGGAGCCTACCCCGATCGAGAAGCGCTACTCGCGGACCCCGGCGGCGACGGTGTTCAATTGCGAACCCGACGGCATCCTGTTCACGGCCTTCGCCGAACTCGCGGACCTGGTCGTCCGCGCGCCACGGGACGCGCCCATCGACCGGGAGACCCGCCGGTTCTGGGGGTATCTCCTGCCGGTCTTCGTCGCTGCGAACGAGGCCTTCTTCCAGGTCTATGCCCGGATCCCGGTCGAACAGGAGGTCAACGATCTGAGTGACATCGGGCGTCAGATCGCCGAACGCCGGAGCAAGCCTGCGGAGATGCAGATCTGGACCGACAAGGAGCTCGATGCGTTGACCAAGCGCTACTTCGAACTCGAGAACACGGCCGAGTTCGAGGAGGCCTGGGCGGTGGTGATCCGCCGCGGCATCCTGCACTTCAGCACGAAGACCGTCCCGATCGACCCACGCGATCCCACGGCCTGAGCGGCGGCCCCGGACCCCACGCGGGCAGCGCCTTCTCCGCGTGGGGTCAGTCGGAGCCTTCGCCGCGCAGGTCGTAGCACAGCAGCCGCGGGGGGTGGTCTCCGTAACGCGTGGGGTTGTTTTGGCAGATGTAGAGCAGGCCCTGGGAGATCACCGGCGGGGTCCAGGTCTCGGGGGAGCGGAACAGGGACGCTTCGGCGACGACCTCGAAGCCCTCTTCGGTAGCGCGGACGGTCGCCAGGTGGCCGGTGTCCCCGAGGATCAGGAAGTGGCCGTCGGCGAACAACAGGGAGCCGGCGCCGACGCTGGCGGTGCTGGTGCGCTCTTCTCCGTCCCGCTCTTCGGTCACGTCGAAGCGCAGGGTCTCGCGGGCGAGCTCCTCCCCGGAGCCCGGGTCGATCGACACGATGGCGCCGCCCCGGCCGGACACCCCATCGATGGCGTACACCCGGCCGGCCTCGAACACGGGGGTCGAGAACTCCAGCCCGACGTGGCGGTTCTTCCAGACCTCCGTGCAGCCGCCGGCCGCGTCGATCCCGGCCACCGCGCTGCCGACCCCATAGGACGCGGTGAGGAAGACCGCATCGTCCAGCAGCACCGGGGTGGCTCCGTTGACCGAGGCGTAGGTCCGGCTGCGGAACGGAAGCGTGCCGGTGAGCGTGCCGTCCTGTGGATCCATGACCATCAGGCCACCGGTGGGGGGGCGCGATTCGCCCCCGGCCAGCACGAACAGGCGCTCTTTCCCGCCGGCCGGGCCGTGGACCGGAGACGCGCAGCTGGGGCCCCACTCGGTCCCGCTGCCCCAGACCAGGGCTCCGGTGTGGCGATCGAAGGCGGCCACGCTGGGACCCCCCGGGGCGCCCACGTTCTGGATCAGGAGCTCGCCGAGGACCAGGGGGCTGGAGACCACACCGAAGAAGTCGTCCCCGACCTCGAACTCGACCGTCGTGTCGCGCTGCCAGAGCACACGCCCGGTCCGGGTCTCGAGGGCCAGGAGAACCCCGTTCACCCCGTGCACGTAGACCCGGTCCCCCTGGATGGTCGGGGTCGCGCGCGGCCCGCCGTTCTTGATGTACTGGCCGGCGTAGTCGCAGGGAAAGCCGTACCGCCACAGGCGCTTGCCGGTCGCCGCTTCGAGGCAGTCCACGAACACCTCGTCCGCCACCCGGTGGGTGAACACCAAGCGTCCATCCGCCACCGCGGGGCTCGCGTATCCGTCCCCGCGCTCGAGCTCCCAGACCAGAGCCGGGCCCTCCGTTCCGAAGTCCAGGGCCAGGGGCCGTTCGCGGGAGTGTCCGTCCCGGCGGGGGCCGAGGAAGGAGGGCCAGTCCTCCACGGTCGCCCCCTCGGCGAGGGGCCGGGGGGCCCGGTGGAAGGTCAGCTCCGGGGTCGCCTGCGGCTCCGGCGCCGAGATCGGCTCGAGCTCCTGCACCACCGGGGGGGCGGGGTCGGCGAAGGCGTCTCCGTCGTCTTGGACCGGGTCGTTCTGGAGAAGGGGGCCACAGGCGAGGGCGAAGGTGATCGGGAGCGTCAGCATGGGCCCACGATAGCAGGCCCCTAGTTGCCAAGGACCACCTCCGTGTCGAAGCGCGTCCGCAACCAGGCCGCCGCCCGCTCCGACAGGTTCCCCTGGAGGAGCACGTCCGCGCCCTCGACCGTGGCGCCACAACCCAGGGCCTGCTTGAGCTCCCGCGCGAGCGCCCCCAGGGGCTCCGGTCCTGGCGCGAGGCCCGAGATGCGCGTCACGGTCTTGCCGGCGCGCCCCTTCTTCTCCCGGCGGACGTGCAGCCGATCGGGGGCGGGGGGATCCGCGGCCGCCGGGGAGGGCGGGGGCTCCTCGGCGGGGGGTGCCGGGGAGCCCGACAGGCGCAGGGCCGCGAAGGGGTTGTGGGTCAGGCCCTCGGGCTTGTCCTGTCCCGCCGTCTTCTTGCGTGTGGTGTCCCGCGGTTTTTTCATGGCGCGCGCGCGAGTCACCGGAGCGGGGTGCTGCCCGCAACCAGTGTAGCGTCGCCCCGGTCAGCGCAGCTCGAGGTGCACCGGTCCGGGGCCCGGCCCCAGGCGGATCGAGTCACATTCCAGGCGGACCCGGGGCGGCCTCGGTCTCCCCAGGGGCCGGCGGGTCCATCCGCGGAACGCGAGCTCGAACTCGGGTCCGTCTTCGAGGATCAACTCGAGCGCCTCCCCCGCGTCCCCGCGGACCCGGACCCCCAGGGGGACGCGCGCCCCTCCGTCGGCTCGACGCAACACGAAGCCGCCGAGGTCCAGCGCTCCGGTCCCCGGTGGCTGTGCGATGGTCACCGACACGCGGCGAAACGTCGTGCGGGGCTCGACGAACCCCACGTCCGGGACCGGACCCCCGTCGTGGGGGGGGACGTGGATCCCCTTCCGCACACCGAACAGCCGCGCGGCGAGCACGAGGTCCCCGCCCCCCGCGTTCACGAATTCCTCCGTTCGGACCGGGCCGACCCAGCGCGTGTCCGCGGGGAACAGAACCTGGAGGTCGTAGGTCCCCGGGCGTACGCCGGTCAGGGTGAAGTCGCCGTCCGCCGACAGGATCACCCGTGGCTCGCGGCGGGGACGCGGATCGTTCCATCCGTCCGCGAGGGGATCGGGGAACTGCGCGCTCGGCCGGGGCATCAGGCGCACGCGCAGATCCCGCGGGGACAGCGTCGACCCGGGACGGATGCGCCCGGTGACCATCCCGAGGCGGTGGGCCGTGAGCCGGAGGTCGTGGGCCCCGAAGGGGACCTGGACGTGCTCGGTCAGCTCCCGCTCGGCGCCGTCTGCCAAATCGAGACCGTAGGCCTGCCAACCGGGCTCGCAGTACACCCGGAAGCGACCGTCCGTATCCGTGCGGGCAGGCTCGACGAGGAGGGGGTGCCGTGTCCTGTACAGCCACCAGGTTCCCGCCGCGTCGGTTTCACGCAGCCAGACCGTGAGCTGTGCCCCGGCGAGGGCGCGACCCTCGGTGTCGACCACGCGACCGGAGATCGCGGGGGCGAGCGGCCGCAACGCGAGAGTTCCGCGGTGCTGGATTACCCGACCCCGCTCGTCCGGTGGCCGCTCGAAGCGGGGCAGGGCGGCCAGCTCGCAGCGCTCGGAGAGCACGGTGCCGTGCTCCCCCTGCCAGGTGACGCGCATGGCCCGGGCGCTGCGGATCCCCGTCCGTCGACCGCCGCTCCACCACTCGAACTGTCCGAACTCGTCCGTGCGCACGCGCTCCACGCCGAGCACCGGCGCGTGGCGGCGGGGGGATCCGTCTCGCGGTGGAGCGCCGAGCCAGCGGATGCTCAGCTCCTGTTCGGCCAGGGCCGTGCCGTCCGCGTCGGCCACGAGGACCGCGTTGAGGCGCGGCTCCGCCGGCCGGAGCGGAGCCTGGAGGGCCGACACGAAGGGGCCCAGGGTCAACAGGGCGAAGAGCAAGGGCATGATGGGAGCGGACAGCAGGTCTTCGAAACCGACGTCCGGGGGATCTCTCTCTTCCCCGAATCCCCGTCTCCCGTGGCACGCCCCTTGCCCGTGCCGTTTCCCTCGCTCCGGAGCGGGTCCCAGGCTCCGCTCCGCCCGATCCCTTGCCGCCCGCGGGTATCCTTGCCTCCCCCAGACCACACGAGCCCTCCCATGACGAATCGCTCCCTGGCCCTCGTCGGCCCGCTGATCGCTTCCTTCGGACTCTCGATCCCGTTCGCGGCGCAGACCTCCGGCGCGCCGTTCCTCGAGCGGCACCGGCCCCTGGCCTACGACGGCCAGGCGTTCGGGGCGCACCAAGTGGACATCGACGTGGTCGACCTGGACGGGGACGGGATCCTGGACCTCGTCGTGCAGAAGGAGCGTTTGTGGGTGTCCTACGGGACCGAGCAGGGGCTCTACCGCGCCGGGCAACTCCCCTGGCCCGGCGACGAGGTCGTCGAGGCCGTCGAGCCGGTGGACGTGGATGGGGACGGGGACCTGGACCTCGCCTTCCTGGCCGAAGGCGCGCTGCAGATCCTGCGCAACGAGGGGTCGCGCGTCTTCGACTTGGTCCTGCCGGTGGCCCCCCCGGTCCCGCCCCACGTCGAGAGCTACATCGTCGATTTGGTCGCACTGGATCTCGAGGGGGACGGGGACCAGGACCTGGTCTACAGCGGGTTCGTCGCCGCGAGGAGCATCGTCCTGTTGGTGAACGACGGGACCGGCCTGGGCTACCAGGACGCGAGCGACCGGATCCCCGCCGGGATCGAGGTCGCGCGGAAGTTCCTCGTGGCGGATGTGGACCGCGATTCCGACGCGGATCTCGTCCTCGCGGGGGCGTCCTACAACGCCACCGTGCTGTTGAACGACGGGCTGGGGACCTTGACGCAGGGCCCCTGGTCCCTGGATGGCGACGCCGCCGGCCGCGGCCTCGACCTGGCTGACTTCGACGGGGACGGGCACCTGGACCTGTTGGTCGGCGTCGAGACCTCGGCCACCCACTCGGATCGGCTCGTGCTGGGGGACGGGGCCGGAGACTTCGTCGAGGCCGCACTCCAGCCCGACCGTGCTCGCGTGGGGATCGTCGCGCGCGCCTCGGCCTTCGTCGACTTCGATTTCGACGGAGACCTGGACCTGGTCTTTGCCCGCTCGGAGCTGTTCGGCGATGGACCCGAGGAACTGGCGGTGTTCCGCAACGATGGCAGCGCGCTGACGGAGGTCACCGGACAGGTCGCGCCGGCGGGGCTCACGGTCATGGACATCGCGCTCACGGACCTGGAGGGAGACGGGGACCAGGACCTGGTGTGCGTGCGGCCCAACCAGGCGACGGCGCTCCTGTTGAGCGACGGGATCGGGACCTGGCAGCCGGCCTACGCGGACACGCCCGAGTTCACGACCGGCACCAGCAGCACCCTCGGCGTGCAGGACGTGCTCGCGGCCGACTTCGATGCGGACGGTGACCTGGACGTCATCTTCGGCAGCGGCCTCGGGGGCACGTACTACTGGGCGAACGACGGGGACGGTGTGTTCAGCGATACTTCGTCCCGGCTCGAGTTGGGCGGGGGGGTCGTGGACCTCGCGGCGGCGGACATCGAACGGGACGGAGACCAGGACCTCTTGACCGCGTTTTTCACCGGGGTCTTCGTCAACGACGGCACCGGCACCCTGGAGCAGGACAGCTCCCGTCTGGTCGGGGCGATCATCAACTCATCCTGCGTGGCGCCCGGGGACCTGGACGGGGACGGTTGGGTGGACGCGTTCTGGGGCTACGACTCCGGGCCGCCCTGCGGCACCTTCTTCAACGACCAGACCGGGACCCTGATCTGCGACGGCGCCGGCCTGCCGAGCGTGCCCTCGAAGATCCTCTACGCGGAGCTGGGGGATCTGGATCGCGACGGCGACCTGGACGTGTTCACGAGCGCGATGGAGCTCGCCGTGTTGCGGAACGACGGGCAGCGGATGTTCACGGACCTGGTGGGCAGCATCCCGCCGGGAGCCCCCCTGGGCGAGATCTCCCTGGGGGACATCGACCAGGACGGAGACCTGGACGTGTTCACCGGAGGTGGGGGGCTGCTCGTGAACGATGGAACGGCCCGCTACACGGACGTTTCCCAGCGCCTGTCCTATGACCCGGACACGACGCCGCTTTCCGGCCGCCTCGGCGACCTCGACCTGGACGGTGACCTGGACCTCGTGGTCGTCCAGCTCGATATCGACGCGCTCACGGTACAGGAGGAGTTGCGCGTGGAGCGCAACGACGGAGCCGGGTTCTTCACCCGCGATCCCGCCGGGCAGATCGACGAGGTGCGCCAATCCCCGGGCGTGTTCGATTTCGACGGAGACGGCGACCTGGACGTCTTCAGCGGGGACCGCCTCCTGGCGAACCGCCTGCGGCAACTCGTCTGGAGCACCCTGCCGCGGATCGGGCGGACCCTGTCCCTCGAGGTCCACGCCACGGTCGCCGGACCGTTCGTGTTCGCCGCGGCCACGGCCCCGGCCGAGCTGCACTTGCCGTCCCTGGGCCTCCTGCGCATCGACCCGACGAGCCTCGTCGACGTCCGCAGCGGACGGGTCCTTCCGCCGCTCCCCACCCGGCTGTCCTACCCGATCCCGGCGGACCCGGCCCTGATCGGACTCGCGTACTACGGCCAGGCCCTGATCGGGACGCCGCCGCGCCTGAGCAACCGCGAGGTGGCCCGCATCACGGGCCTCTGAGGCGGACGGACACCCTCCCCCGACCCCTCCGGGCGGTGCCGGACAAAAAGTCGCAGGATGTGCGCCCCCGTCCGGGTCCGGGCGGAACTCCCGTGGGCATGCAGCAGCCGACCGAATCCGTCGATCGCGAACTCCTCTCCGACCACGCCGGGCTCCTCGAAGACCTGACCTGGGCCCGCCGCCTGGCCCTGGGTCTCGCGTACGGCGACGAGGGCCGGGCCGACGACCTGGTCGGCGATGCCGTCACCCTGGCCCTCGAGCGCGGCCGGGCGGGGCACAGCGGGTTCCTGCGCGGAGCGCTGCGGCGGCTGGCGTCGAACCAACGCCGCGGCGCCCAGCGACGGGCGACCCACGAACGCGCGGGGGCCCGTCCGGAGCAAGCGACCGGCGAAGCGCCGGACGAGCTCGTGGCGCGCGCCGAGCTGATCCAACGGATCGGAGCCCACGTGTTGGAGTTGCCCGAGCCCCTCCGCGAGGTCGTGCTCCTGCGCTTCCTCGAAGAGTTGCCGCCGCGGGCGATCGCGGCACGCCTCGGGACGCCGATCGCCACGGTCAAATCACGGCTGAAGCGGGCCCTGGCCCAGCTGCGGGACATCCTCGATCGCTCCGCCGGCGGACGGGAGTCGTGGTTGGCCGTGCTGGGCTGTTGGGACGGCGAGCGCCCCGTCGCGACGTCGTCGGGTCTCGGGGCCGCGCGGTACGCGCTCGGCGTCCTCCTGAGTCCCGTCGGGCTCTCGTTCCTGCTGCTCGCGGTGGTCGGCCTCGCCCTCGTCCGGTGGATGGCGGCGGACGACCCCCAGGCCTCGGCCGACGGTCCTGCGCCGGCGGACGCCCCCGCGGCGGAGGCCCAGGGCTCTTCGGGGACCTCGGCGTCGCGGACTGCGCGTGCCCGCTTCGACCCGGGCGTCCGCAGCGCGGTGACGGTGGAGCCGGAGGCGACCCCCACGGCCGGTGCGTCGAAGCCCTCCGCCGACGCCACCGCGACCCGCGGCGACGGCGAATCCCCGCCGCGGGCCGAGGGCTCGTTCCTGCTGATCATCCCGCCGGAATGGGGTTGGCATCCCGACCACGGGGGACTGCTCAGCCTGAGTTGGCGGGACCGGACCCAGGACTCGGTGCACGTGGCGCGGATGGAGCCCGCCGGGGGCTTCGGCTGGCGGTTCCACGGGTCGTTCCGCGCCGCCGAAACCGGACCGCGCTGGGCACGTTTCGAGCCCCTGGGGGCCGCGTGGCTCCTGGACGAGGCGGCGCCGCGCGACGAGCCGCTCCGGCTGCGTGTGCCTCCGCCGGCTCGCCTGGAGGTCTCGGTCGTGGCGGCCGGCCCGGGGGGCGCGGCGGAGACCGTGGAATTGGCGGAGGCGACCCTGTCGTGGCACGTGGTCCTCTCCGAGCGTCGGGCGTGGGGCGGAGGCTGGCTGGGGTCCCAGGCTCCGCCGGAGGCACCCTACTCCCTGCGGCGGCGCGCGCCCGGCGCCCCGTTCAGCGGGTTGGTGCCCGAGGGCCCGCTGCGGATCAGCGCGCGCGTGCCGAGCTACCGCGCCGCCCGTGAGAGGCTGGAGCTGAGCTCGACCCGTCCGGAGACCGTGCAGCTGGTCCTCCGCAGCGCGTTCGGGTTCCGGGTGCGCTTCGTCGACGAGGCCGGAGAACCGGCCGTCGTGGGCGGATCGAAGCTGCCGCCCCTCGCCCCCGTGCTGACGCGGCTCGACGGCGGTTCGAGCGATGTTGCCGGCGAGGACCTCGTCGAAGAATTCGAATTGGCATCCTCGCGGGTGGACGGCCTCACGGGCCACTCGAGCATCACCCTCTCCCTGAAGGAGCCCGGCCGCTACCGCTACGTATTCGGCGCCGAGGGTTCCCCCGAGGCGGCCTACGCGAGCCAGCAACTCTTCGAGTTCGAGGTCGAACGCGGCGCGTTCGTCGAGTTGGACGTCAGGGTTCGCGACTGACGCGCGTCGCGGCGCAGCCGGGCGTCAACCCTCCCCGACCTCCAGCTCGGCGAAGGCCAGGAGCGCCATCGCCGTGCCGTAGCTGCGACCCAGGATCGGCGTGTCACGGAAGGAGCCGTCCGCCAGGCGACAGTCCAGGATCAGCTCGAGCACGCGCGCGGTGGCCTCGTCGCGGCGTCCGTCCCCGGCGGGGAGCGTGGCGACGGCGCGGGCGGCTCCCACGTAGTCGAACAGGAGGTAATGGCAACCCTGGCCGTGATCTCCGGCGTGCATGATCGCCTTGCCCCGCTCGGCCCCGTAGGTGCCGGAGTGTTCGAGGAAGCGCTCCAGGGCTCCGGCGACCCGCTCGACCTCCCCGCGCCCGGCGGCCAGCAGGGCCAGCTCGCAGACCGGACCCCGGCCCACCGCCCCGGGGATCGGCGTCCCCTGGGGCGTCCCGGGGTTGTCGTGGAAGTAGAATTAGTCGAACACGCCGTCCCCGTTGCGCATCGCCGCCAGGGTGCGGCCCGCCGCCTCCAACAGAGGGGCGGGGACCGGGACGCCGACCGCCTCCGTGCGGGCGAGGGCCCCCAGCACCGCGGCGGTCGTGAAGCTGATCGACTGGCGGCCGACGGTGTCGGTCTCGGGGTCGCTGGTCTCGTAGTAGGACCAACCGCCCTCCTCGACCTGGCGTTCGGCGAGATCCGCGACGATCAGCCCGGCCGCCCGGCGGATGCGCTCGGCGTCCGAGCGCTCGGTGCGGAGCGCGTGGCTGAACAGCTCGAGCAGGGCCGCGTCAGCCCAGGGGAGGTAGTCCATGTAGACGACCGTCGGCGTACGCTGGGGTCGCGCTTCGGCCGCTCGCAACGAGAACTCGAGGCCGCGCTCGGCGGCCGACAGGGTCCGTTCCGACGTGCTGCTCCGGAACAGGGCCCGGCTGGCGAGGGCCGTCATGGCTTCGACGAAGGGATCCGGTTCGCCCGGGCGGCGGGCGGACTCCGACGGGCAGGGCCAAGAACCGTCCGCGCGCTGACGCTGGATCAGGAAGGTCTCCGCCCCGGCGCGGACGCGCCCGAGGTCCGACGCGGGTGGCGGGGTCAGGGGCCGCGCGGTCGAAGCGAGGATCTCCTGGAGGACGTCGGTCGGATCCCACGACAGGTCGGCCTGTCCGAGGAGCGGCAGCAGCGGGCTCCCGTAGAGCGCCGCGGCCTGCCAGGCGGCCGGATGATCGGGGAACCGGGTGAACAGGGTCTCGGCCGCTGCGTGGAGGTCCGCGGCTGCGGGCTGGTCGGGATCCGCCGCGTGCAGGTCGAGGAGCCAGGACAGGAGCAGCGCGTCCGGCAGTTCGGCGGGGGCCTCTCCCTCCGTCGCGGACGCGAGCAGGGCCTTCACCCGTTTCCGTGCGAGGTTCGTGTCTCCGCCGCCCAGGGCGACCTGGGCTTCCTCCAACAGCAGCGCGGGGGGCGGGACGGCGAAGGCCGCGCGGGCCGACTCCAGCGCCCGGCGCGCCGCCGGCAGGTCTTGCTCCAGCCGCGCCGCCCGGGCGAGCAGGAGTTGCGCGGACCCGTCGGCGCGTTCGCCCAGGACCCGGCGTACGGTGTCCAAGCGCCCGGCTGCGAGGGCCGCCTCGGCCCGCGCCAGTACGCCGCCCGTTTCTCCGGCCTCGAGCTCGCCCTGGGCATCACCGCCGGGGGCCGCCAACAGGAAGAGGCCGGCGGAGCTCGGATCCAGGTGAGCGGTCTCCGCCAACACCCGGCCTTCGGCGTCGAGGAGCCACAGCGCGCGGCCCAGGGCGTTGGGTCCCAGGCCGTAGCGCTCGCGCTCCTCGAGGGGGCAACCATCGCCGCGCCGGAACCAATAGGGGATCGCGCGCGCTTCGACGAGGGACACGAACTCGCGGTCGCTGAACAGGGTCGCGCGCGGCGAGAGCAGGCCCTCGAAGGCCGCGTAGAACCACCCGACGACCAGCACCGGTTTGCCGGTCTCCTCGGCGCGTCGAGCCGCCTCCGCCCAGTCCGTGGCCCAGTCCATTTCGCTTCCGCAGCGAGCGGCGAGGTCCTTCAGCAGCCGCTCCCGTTGGGCCGCCGCGGACAGCTCCCGGTCCGGGTCGAGCAGCGCGAAGCTCGCGAGCACCCGGGCGAAGGTCTCCCCCTGGGCGGCGAAGGTGTCCTCCGGCGCGTGGCACTGGAGGACGTAGCGCAGGTCGGCCTGCTCCAACACGAGCTGCGAGATCCGGTAGCGCGCCGCCCCCTGGACCAGGGTGACCTCCAGTCCCGGCACGTCACGCCCGACCAGGCGGCCGGTGACCTCTTCGAAGTCCACCAGGTCCTCCCGGGCCTCGGCCGACGCGCGGGTCTTGTCGATGAAGGTGCCCGCCGGCACGGTCTCGTCGACGCGGGACAGGCGGACCGCGACGCCCATGGTTCCCTGGGCGGCCACGTCGCTCAGGGTGAGGACATGGAAGGCCTCTTGTTGGTCTTCGGCGCGTTGGTCGGACCAGCCCGGGGGCCGCTCGATCGAGTAGCCGTGCAGCTCGTCGGTCAGCAGCTCCCCCGCCTGGGTCGCGGAACCGGTCTCTTGGGGGCCCGGAGCGAGGAAGCCGAGGACGAGGGCGAAGACGAGCATGCGAGGCTCCGGAGGGGAGGTCGAGGCGGGCAGGGCGGATCGTGGAGGTTCCACCACGGTAGCACCGGCGCACCTCCGCTGCCGATTCCCCCCGCTCCCCGGGCTTCCCTGGCGGTTCCGGGAGAAAAACCGGACCTTCCGCGGAGCCGCTGACCCGGATCCGGACTCCCCTGTGTTCGATGGATGAAAGGCCGTGCGGCCTGGACCCATGGACGATCGAAACGACTCCTCTGCTCGGCTGTCCCGCTGGTCGGAACCCCAGCCCTCCGCTCCGGAATCCCCGGGCAGCGTCCCCGCGATCGAGGAGCTCCTGGAGTGGGAGCCCGAGTTGCGTCGCATGGGCGGTCGCCTCCCCTTGGATCCGCACACCTCCGAGGACCTGGTGCAGGAGACCTGGCTGGCCGCCCTGCGCAACCCGCCCGCTTCGCGGAAGTCCCTGCGGGGCTGGTTGGCGGTGGTGTTGCGCAACCGGGCGATCAACCACCTCGAACGCCGGCGCGGGCCCGAGGTCCCCTTCGACGAGGGCACCCACGGAGTCCCGGGTCCGGCCGCCGCGGGTACGGATGGGGAGCTGTGGGAGCGCCTGTCCGCGGCCCTCGCGGATCTGCCGGTGGGTCAGCGGCGCGTGCTCGAGCTGGTCTACCGGGAAGACCTGTCCCTCGCCGAGGTCGCCCGGCGCATGGACCTGGGGATCGAGGCCGTGCGGACCCGCAAGAAGCGCGCCCTGGCCAACCTGCGTACCGCGCTGCACGTGGGCCGGAGCCGTCCGGGTCTGTCCCTGGGCTTGGGGTTGGGGGCGCTGTGCGCTTGGCTCCGCCGGGGGCGCCGTCCGTTCCTGTCGGCCTCGGGGGCCTTGGCGGTCTTCGGCGCCCTGTGGGTGTTCGGGAACCTGCTGTGGGTCGCGGAGCGCACACCGGACGCGCGCCCTGTCGCGGTCGCCCGTCCCACGGAGGTCCTCGGCCGCGTTCCGCCTGCCACTGCGCCCGCGCACGTCGATTCACTCCGCGCTCGTGCGGTTCGCGAGCTCTCGTCGGGCGCGCTCACCCACGCGCCCCGCGGGCCGGCGAGCTTGCGGGTCGACGTGCGCTCGGCCGTCGACGGAGCGTCCCTCGCGGACGTCCCGCTCCTGCTGTTGCCACGGGGGGCTCCCCTGGGCGGTGACGGGGCCATTCCGGGGCGCTCCGACGCGGACGGGCGCGCGCTGTTCACCGGCCTGCCCGCGGGCCACTACAGCGTGCACCCTCCCCGGGGTGAGGCGGCCCGGGTCGTCGTCGAGGAGAGCGCCCAGGGCTCGGTGGAGCTGAGCTTACCCCCGGGTCTGTCGTTCCGCGGCCGCGTCGTCGCGGATGCGGGGCAGGTCGCCGGGGGAGCCCGCGTGCTCGTCAGTTGGCCCGCCCGGCCGGTGGAGTTTCGCCTGTGCGGCACGACCGATGCTGCCGGGCGCTTCCGGTTGGAGGGCTTGGATCCGCGCAGTCTGCTGTACGTGGAGGACGCCGAGGGCCGGCGCTCCACGCAGTGGAAGCTCGACTCCCCGGGCTTCGCCCGCGGGGCGGCGGTGCGTGGCCCGGGCGTCGAGCGGGTGATCCGCACGCTGCACGGCCAACGCGTGATCCGCGGGACCGTCCTGGACGCCTTCGGCGGACGCCTAGAGGGGGCGGAGGTCGCGCTCCTGGAACGGGGGAGCGCCAGCGGCACGCGCGGCGGGTTGGGGGTCGACACCCTCACACGCCCCGTCGGCCGCGTCACCACGGATGCCCAGGGGCGCTTCGAGGTGCGCGCGATCCCCGGCGCGTTCCTCGGGATCGTGGCCGAGGCGGAGGGGTTCGCCCCGGCGATCGCGCGCGTGGACGCGGGTCCGGAACCGGTGGAGGACCTGGTCCTGCGCCTGGGACACCCCTCGACGGTGCGCGGGATCTGCCGCCGGAGCGACGGGTCACCGGCGGAGGGCGTGTGCGTCCTCGTGGGGCACCGCATCCCCCTGCGCGGGTCCACGACCACGACCGATGCGGCGGGGCGCTTCGAGCTGAGCGGTCTGCCCGACAAGGTACTGCGCCTTCTGGCCTTCGATCCGGAGGGTCGCCTTCCGGGCTCCGCGTTCCAGGTCCTGCGCGGTGCGCCGGGCGGCGCGGGGGAGATCGAGTTGACCCTCACGGCGGACTGGGAGATCCGCGGTCGGGCGCGGTCCTCGACCGGACAACCCCTCGCGGGTTGGACGGTGCTGTTCGAGGAGAGCGAGGCTACCCTGAATCGTTGGGGTGGCCATTCCTACGTGCTGCCGCAGCTCACTCCGGAGCGGCGCACCGTGACCGATCGGGAGGGTCGCTTCCGTTTCCCGGCCTGCCACCGGCCGGCGCGCCTGCGCCTCGTGCGGCCCGCCTCCCGTTGGGAGAGCGTCGCCGACGAGGCGGTCGACGTGCGACCCGGGGACTTCGTCGAGCTGCGCGCCGGGGACGTCTCGACCCCGCGGACGGGGACTCGGCGCTCCGTTCCGGCCGCGGTCGAGGCCGGGGTGTTGCGCGGGTCCCTCGACAGGGCGGGCTTCGGCAGCGACCCGCCGGTCCTGACCCTGTCCAGCCCCGCGTTGGCGCACGGCGTGCCCCTGGAGCCCGACCCCGGGACCGGGGCCTTCGAGGTCCGCGACCTGCCGGCGGGTCCGTACGACCTGATTCAGCACAACTCCGCGTTCCGTCCGCAGGTCCTGGCCACGGCCTGGGTGCCCGGGGATGGCGAGGTGGACCTGGGGTCGGTCTCCGCCTGCGCCGGCCGCGGGGTGCTCGAGCTCGTGTTCCCGGTGGACCCGGCGGAGGTCCACGGCTTGGTCCTGGTGCGCCTGCGCAAGGGGAACGGTCGGAGCCTCTACCGGGTCCTGACCCCCGGGGCGGGGGACGGGGTGCAGGCGTCGGAGTCCACGGCGGGGGTCGAGTGGTCACTGCCCCTGATCCCGGAACGCTACCGCTTGGAGGTCTTCCTCGGCGGTGCGTTGTCCGCGTCACGGCCCGTCGACATCGAGGCCGGCGTCGTGACCCGCGTCGATCTCGAGTGGGCCGGGGGCACGCTGCGCCTGGGGCCGTGAGCCTCGGCCGGGTAGGGGATCTCCGGGGCGGGTAGGATCTCGGGCTCACGCTCGACACGTCGCGCCCCTCGAACCACCTGCCACCATGTTCCGAGTCCCCGCTTCGTCCGTCTGCCTCACCCTGTTCCTCTGCGCCTGCGCCCAGGGTCCGGCGGAGGATCCCGGGGACGGCCCGCCCCGTCCCCGCCGGCCCAACGTGTTGATCGTGATCACCGACGACCAGGGCTACGGCGACGTCGGCGCCCACGGCAACTCTCAGATCGTGACGCCGAACCTGGATCGCCTGCACGGGGAGGCGGTGCGACTGACGGACTTCCACGTGGACCCGACCTGTTCGCCGACCCGCAGCGCCCTCCTGACCGGCCGCTATTCGACGCGCACCGGGGTCTGGCACACGATCATGGGCCGTTCCCTGATGGACGGTGGCGAGGAGACCCTGGCGGAGGTGTTCCGCGCGAACGGCTATCGCACCGGGATGTTCGGGAAGTGGCATCTGGGGGACAACGCCCCCCTGCGGCCCCAAGACCAGGGCTTCGAGCACGTGGTCTGGCACCGGGGTGGTGGCGTCGGTCAGGGTCCGGACCACTGGGGGAACGACTACTTCGACGACACCTACGAGGTGGACGGGGAGGAACGGGCCTTCGAGGGGTATTGCACGGATGTGTGGTTCCGCGAGGCGACGCGCTTCATCGAGGCCGACGACGGAAGGCCCTTCTTCGCGTACGTGTCGACCAACGCGCCCCACGGCCCGTTCCTCGTCGACGAGTCCTACTCGCAGCCGTACCGCGACGCGGGGGTCCCCGAGACCATGGCGCGCTTCTACGGCATGATCACCAACATCGACGAGAACCTGGGTCGTCTGCGCGCGCGTCTCGCCGAGACCGGGCTCGCGGAGGACACCATGATCGTGTTCCTGACCGACAACGGGACCGCGGCGGGTCGCGCACCCCGCAGGGACGAGACGGGGACCTGGGCCGGTTTCAACGCCGGCATGCGCGGGCAGAAGGGGTCCGAGTACGAGGGCGGGCACCGCGTCCCGTGCTTCGTCTCCTGGCCTGGCGGGGGCGTCGGTGGGGGGCGCGACCTGGGGGCCCTGGCCGCGCACATCGACCTCCTGCCGACCCTGGTGGAGCTCCTGGGGCTGGAGCGACAGGGGGCGCGGCCGCTCGACGGCGCTTCCTTTGCCGCGGCCCTGGCGGGGACCGGGGACGCCCCCGCGGGGCGTACGCTGTTCGTGCACTCCCAGCGGGTCGAACGGCCCCGCAAGGGCCGGAAGTACGCCGTGATGCGCTCGGGCTGGCGTCTGGTGAACGGGAGCGAGCTGTACGACCTGGCCTCCGACCGAGGCCAGGAGCAGGACCTGGCGGCGGAGCGTCCGGAGCTCGTCGCGGAGCTCCAACGGAGCTACGACGCGTGGTGGCGCTCCCTCGAGCCGGTCTTCGACGAGACCGTGCGCATCGGGGTCGGCGGAAAGGAAGACCAGGTGCGGCTGATGTCACACGACTGGCATACCGACGACCGCGGCGTGCCGTGGCACCAGAACCACGTCCGGAACGGCGCCCTGCTGAACGGCTACTGGGCGTTGGAGGTCGAGCGGCCGGGGACCTACGAGTTCACCCTCACCCGTTGGCCCGCCCAGCTCGAGCAAGCGATGGAGGCCGTGCACGCGGCGATCGAGGTCGGGGAGCACCGGGACGAACAGGAGCTCGATCCGGAGGCGACCAGCGCGCGCTTCACCGTGGACCTGGACCCGGGTCCGGTCGAGCTGACCACGACCCTGCGCCGCGCGGACGGGGAGAGCTTCGGCGCTTACTTCGCGGCGGTTCGTCGGCTCCCGCGGTGACCCGCGGGACTCACCACCCGCGCTTGCCCGAGCGGTGGGCCGGCTTGCCCCGGCCGGGTTTGCGCTTGGGCTTGAACGGGCCGCGGTGGGGCGAGCTGCCGGCGACCGTCTCCCCCTCGTAGCGGCTGATGCCCATGGGCGTGCCGAGGATGTCGACGTGCCGGAGGGCTTCGAAGATCTCCGGCGGCATGTCCTTGGGGAGCTCGACGTACGCGAAGGCATCGCGGATGTCGATGTTCCCGATCAGGCGGCCGTCCAGTTGGGCCTCCTTGGACACGATCGCGACCACGTGGGCCGGCTTGAGCTGGTCGCGGTATCCGACCTCGATGCGGAACAGCTCGTTCTTCGGCGCCGGCGTCCGGGGCAGCCGCTGTGCCGCGGCCCGGGCGGCCTCCACGTCCTCGGGGAAGGGCACGTAGCCGGGGCGCTGGGTCTCCGGAGCCACGGGTTGTTCCGAGCGCTTCGCCCGGTCCCAGGTCCCCTGCTCGCGCAGCAGGAAGGGCTCGTCGCCCTGGGCCATGCAGGCCAGGGCCGCCGCCACGTCGAGGGGATCGAGCGGGGTCTCGCTGTCCTCGGCCACGAGCTCCTGGAGGACCTCGCGGAAGAAGGCCACGCCCTCGGTGTCCTCGAGGGCGCGACGCACCCGTTCGCGGAAGCGGACGACGCGGGTCTCGTTGATCTGGCCCGCGCTGGGCAGGTCCATCTGCTCGATCTTGGCCTTGGACGCCTTTCCCAACCAGTTGAGCATGCGCCGTTCCCGCGGGGCCAGGAACAGGATCGCTTCGCCGGTGCGGCCGGCGCGTCCGGTGCGGCCGATGCGGTGCACGTAGGACTCCGCGTCGATCGGGGCGTCGTAGTTGAGGACGTGGCTGATGCGCTCGACGTCCAGGCCCCGGGCGGCGACGTCGGTCGCGACCACGACGTCCAGCTTGCCGCGCCGCAGTCGCTCCACGGTCCGCTCGCGCAGGTGCTGGGGGACGTCCCCGCTGAGGGGGGCGGCGGCGATGCCCCGGGCCGCGAGCTTCTCGGTGAGCTCGACGGTCTGGCTGCGGGTCCGCACGAAGATCAACAGCGCGTCGAACTCCTCGACCTCCAGGATGCGGGTCAGGGCCTCGAGCTTGTTGGTGCCGCGCACGATCCACGCCCGCTGGCGGATCTGGCGTGCCTCGGCCGCCTGGACCTTCACCGTCACCTGTTCAGGGGAGCGCAGGTGGCGCTTCGCGATGCGCTGGACCTCCGGCGGGAGCGTCGCGGAGAACAGGGCGGTCTGCCGTGACTCGGTCGTGTGCTCGAGGATCCAGTTGACGTCCTCGAGGAAGCCCATGCGCAGCATCTCGTCGGCCTCGTCCAGCACGCAGGTCCGCAGGTCGTCCAACCGCAGCGAGCCGCGGCGCAGGTGGTCCATGACCCGGCCCGGCGTGCCCACCACCACGTGGACGCCGCGCTTCAGGGCGCGCAGCTGGATCGGGTAGGCCTGGCCCCCGTAGATCGGCAGCACGTGGAAGTCCTCGACGTCGGCGGCGTAGCGCTGGAAGGCCTCGGCGACCTGCAAGGCCAGCTCGCGCGTCGGGGTCAGGATCAGGGCCTGGGGGGTCTTTTGGGTGAGGTCGATGCGCTCGAGGATCGGCAGGGCGAAGGCCGCCGTCTTCCCGGTCCCCGTCTGCGCCTGGCCCAGGACGTCTCGGCCCGCCAGCACCAGGGGGATGGTGCGCAGCTGGATCGGCGAGGGGGACTCGTACCCGATCGCGTCCACCGTCTTCAGCAGGCGGGGCCCCAGGCCGAGCCCGGCGAAGCTCGCCGGCTGCTCGTCCGTGTCCGGGGACGGGGTCTCGGCGGTCGATTCGTCGTTCATCGGGCGGGGTCCTGGGGAGTTCGGCGGGCTGCGGGCAAGCCCGCCACTCTAACCCAGGTCCGAGGTCCGCGAGCCCACCCCGGCCCGGTTGATGGGGGATTCGGTCCGCACGGACGAACCGGGTCCTGTTCGTCCCATGCCGACCCCCCGGCTCGACGGAGGCCCGCCATGAAGAACCAGCCGCGACGCACGTCCCGACCCGCCGACCGCGGGAAGCCCGAACCGGGGTCGGAGGCCTCCCGCTCGCAGCCCCGGCCGCCCGGCGGGGAGCGGCCGAACCCGGTCTGGTCCAGCCTGGCCCTCGGCTCGGCCACCCCTTCGATCGCCGAGCCCGAAGAGACCCCCTTGGCCGAGGCCGAGGCGGACCGCTATACCCAGGGGTTCGGGCCCTCCCCGGGCGGCGCGGCGAGCACTCCGGAAGCGACGGGGAGCGCCGCCGCGGCGGTGCGGGGCGGGATCGACTCGCCCTCCCGCGGGCTGTCCAGCAGCGAACGCCGCGCGTTCGAGCCACGCCTCGGCGAGGGCGTCGATGCGGTGCGAATCCACGAGGGCCCGGCGGCGGCGCGCGCGGTCCGGGACCTCGGCACGCGGGGGTTCGCCTACGGTCCCCACGTCGTGCTGTCGGGGCCGGGCGAGCGGGCGCTGTTGGCCCACGAGGTCGCGCACGTGGACCAGCAGTTGCGGGCCGGCCAGGCCCAGGTGCAGCGCGAGGCCCAGGACGCTCCGCCGGAGCTGGTGGATGGGCGGGACCTCGGCAAGCTGGGGGACGGGGCGCTGCACGAACGCTTCAAGAAGATCATGAAGCGGATCGACAAGGGCAACCTGAAGCCCGCCGCGAAGGCGGCCCTGAAGAAGGAGGGCAAGCGGGTCGCGTCCGAGCTGTCCGACCGCGCGATCAAGCTGGGCCTGACCTTCCACATCGACGACGTCGACCGGATGAAGCAGCGTTTCCTGAAGGCCGTCCAGGACGCCAAGGCCGGCTCGGCCCACGAGTGCATCAACCTCGTGCGCGAGGGCCTCGGCGCCCTCTACAACCGCAAGTCCGACCTGCCGATGCAGCCAGGGAACGAGATGGGCGGCACGATGAAGTACCTCCAGAAGGAGAAGCTGGTCTCCAAGTCGACCTCGATCAAGTTCGTCGACAAGGACGGCGTCGCGATCGGGAAGGGGAGCGGACGCCGGCCGGTCAAGCCGGAGCGGTCGATCTGGGACTCCCTGATGAAGATGGCCGCCGGCAGCGGCGGGACGCGCTTCGGCTACAGCGTGTTCGGCCTGAGCCTGATGGACCACTTCCACTCGGTCGTCCTGACCGTGGACAACCGACCCTTCCGCCTGGGCAACCCGATCGTGCGTTGGTCGGACCAGACCACGCGCCACGACGACGGTTGGGAAGCCATGCAGCGCGGAGATTCGGGCCACGAGCACACCTTCAAGAAAGGCTCTCCACGGGGCCTCGACGAGTACATCACCTACTTCACCCAGGTGAACTGGGACGACCAACCGACCGGGGGCAAGCACTGGTCCATCGTGCGCCTCTGGTTGCTGAAGACCACCAAACCCAAGCCCGCGGCCGCTTCCACCTCACCCTGAGCCCGGCGCCGCGCACGCCGGAGGGGGGCCGGCCGGAGAGTCCGCTGGCAGGACCATCCAGGGAAGGGGTGAGGCGCGAAGCCCGGGTCAGTCCTCGTCCACGTAGCCCAGGGCGCGCAGGTCCGCCTGGTCCTCTTCGGTCAGTGCGGGGGAGCCGCCCTCGGCTCCAGGCACGACCCAGACGCGGGCTTGCAGGCCGCTCCCCTCCGGATCGAGCTCGCCGCTGGAGCGGGCGATCAGGGCCGGGTCGGTCAGGTCCAGCTCCACCGGGTACGCACCCGGACCCTGGGGTCTGCTCCCGAGGGTCAGGTCCGCGGTGGACAGGGGGTTCTGTTCGTCCTCGAGGAAGAGGAGGACCCGGGACGTGGCGTTCTCGAATTCGACGTCGAAGCGGTCGGCGTCACCGGGGCCGAGGTACAGGGAGACGGAGGTCGTCGCCAGGGTCTCCCCTTCCCAGACCTGGTCGCGGACCTCGATCGGTCCGTCGCGCCGTTCCGCGACCTCCTTGGCGCCCTCCTCGGTCGAGACCGGGTGGATCGTGCCCAGGCTGTCCTCCGAGGCCAGCCACACGCGCACCCGGCGGGGCGTGTCCCCACGATTGCGGAGGCGGACGGCCAGCAGACGGCTGCGTTCCCCGCGGCCTTCGAGCACCTGCATCAGCGAGCGCAGGCGAGGCAGGGGCGTCCCCGGATCGTCGAAGCGGTCGTTCCGCTCGGCCGCGTCGTTGTCGAGATCGAACAGCAGGTCCACGGGGCGCGGAGACTCGGCGCGGATCCACTTCCAGGGTCCCTCGAACACCCCACGGCGCACGTTGCCGCGGTACTGCACCTCGGAGAAGGCGACCGACGGAGTCTCGTCTTCGGGCAGGAGGGCCCGCGCGAACCAGCTCGTGCCGAACAGGTCCGGGTCCCGCTCCAGCCCGAACAGGTCGACCACGGTGGGCAAGAGATCGACCTGCATCGCGATCCCCGACCGGCGTTGCCCCCCCTCCAGGCCGGCCGAGCGGGGCGGTTTCACGATCAGGGGCACGTGCACGACCTCCTGGTACATGCGCGGGTTGTGCTGCCAGCCGCCGTGGTCGTTGAACTCCTCCCCGTGGTCGCTGACGAACACGATCAGGGCTTCCTCCGCGCGACCCTCGGCCTCGAGCGCGTCCAAGAGGCGCCCGACTTCGTGGTCCATGTAGGCGACCTCGGCGTCGTACAGGTCCTGGAGGTGATCCCAGTCTTCCGGGGTCAGTTGTGACAGGTCCGTCCCCGGTTCCTCCGTGGGCCGGAACCCGTCCATCGTCCCGCGCCGGCCCCGGTCGAAGGCGCTGCGGAAGGGCTCGGGGGGGTCGTAGGGGGCGTGCGGGTCGATCAGGTGCAGGTACAGGAAGAACGGATCCTCCGGTGCCTCTTCGAGCCATTCGATCCCGTGATCGACGACGACCTCCGCCCGCGGATAGATCACCCGCTGGTCCTCGGCCGGGGGCGCTTCGAACACCTGGAAGCCCTGTCCCATGCCGTGCCTGGGGCCCGACACCAGGGGGTTGGCGACGAAGCCGGCGGTCGCGTACCCCGCGTCCTCCAGCACCTCGGCCAGGGTCGTGACGTCCGCGTCCAACACGCTGTTGAAGCGGTGCACCCCGTGTTCGCTGGGGAGCAGGCCCGACAGGAGCGAGGCCATCGACGGCTTCGTCCAGGTCGATTGGGCGATGCAGCGGTCGAACACCAGGGCTTCTTCGGCGAAGGCGTCCAGCCGCGGGCTGGTGGGGCGTTCGTAGCCGTAGACCCCGAGCCGGTCCGCCCGCAGGGTGTCGACGACCACGAGCACCAGGTCCCGCGGACCGCGTTCGAGGCCCTCGTATTGCCGCCGGGCCTCGGAATCCCCGCAGCCCAGTCCGACGAGGAGCGGCAACGCCAGGGCGGCGCGACGGGCGCGGGCCACCGGCCCCGGCGGGGGGCAGGCGGCGTCTGAGGGTTCGCTGATCACGTCGCAGGTTCCGGCCGTCGCGGCTCCAGTGCCCGGACCCCGGGGAGGTCCGGGGCAGCCGGACAGGATAGCACGGGGCCGGACCGCGGCCGTGCCCCTACAGGTGCTGGTCGATCAGGATCGGGTTCCCGTCCGGATCCACCAGGGTCAGGCTCGCGGGACCGGTCGTCGACTCGTCGGCCTCGGACGTCAGCTCGATCCCCTGTTCCTTGAGGCGCCGCTGGAGCTCGCGCACGTCCGTGAAGTCCTCGAGGGCCTCGCCCTTGTGGTTCCAGCCGGGGTTGAAGGTCAAGCAGTTGCGCTCGAACATCCCCTGGAACAGGCCCACGGTGGTCGTGCCGTTCTGGAGGATCAACCAGTTCTGCGCGGCCTCGCCGCCGATGACCGTGAAGCCGAGCTTCTGATAGAAGTCGCGCGAAACCGCCAGGTCCTTGACGGTGAGGCTGACGGAGAAGTTTCCCAATTGCATGGCGTTGTCGTTCGAGGTCGTGGGGGTGGGGCCCGGGGCTTCCTGCCGCGTTTCCGCGACGTCGGGGGCCGCACAGGCGAGGGTCGCGATCACGGGGAGGAGGGGCGCGAAGAGGCTCTTCATGTGGAACGATGTACCCCCGTCGCCCGCGCCCTGCTTGCCAGATCTTGCGAATCGGGGCGACCCGCACCCCACCTGCCCATGCCCGATCCGCCCGACGCGCCTGCTCCGGACTCCGAAGCCGAGCTCCCCGAGGGGTACGTCGAGCGCGTGAACCGCGCGATCGACCACGTCCTCTTGCACCTGGCCGACGAGCTGTCCCTGGAGCGCGTGGCCGCCGTCGCAGGCTTTTCGACCTTCCACTTCCACCGGGTGTTCCGGGCCCTGGTGGGGGAGACCCTGCACGGCTTCGTGAAGCGCCTGCGCCTGGAGCGGGCCCTGTCGCTGTTGTCCCACGCCCCGGCGCAGACCCTGACCGACATCGCCTTTCGCTGCGGGTTCCAGTCCTCGTCGGACTTCTCGCGCAGCTTCAAGCAGCGCTACGGCGTCCCCCCCAGCGCCTTCGACCTGGAGGGGTTCCGGCTCGATCGCCGGGCCGATTGGCAGGCGGCCCTGGCCGACCCCCACGAGCGCCACCGGTTGGACCGCCTGCCGGCCGGAGACAACCCCGACGGCTTCACGGTCATCCTCCGGGACCTGCCCGCACGGCGCGTGGCCTACATCCGCGTCCTGGACTCCTTCCGGCCCCGGGTGGTGGCCCAGGCGGCCGAGCGGTTGGTCGCCTGGGCCGAGCCCCGCGGGTTGGCCGACGGGCAGTGGCTGGGGTACATGTGGGACGACCCCGAGCTCGTCGAACACAGCAGGTGCCGTTACGACGTGGGCCTCGAGCTACCGGCCACCTGGGAGGAGGAGGGGATCGGCGGCGAGGTCGGCTGCTTCGCCTTCCCCGCCCTGCGCGTGGCCGAGGTCGAGATCCGCGGTTCGATCGAGGTCGTCGTGCGCGCGATCGAGTTCCTGTTCCGCACCTGGCTCCCCACGAGCGGCTACTTTCCGACGAACCAACCCTCGTTCGAGGCCTGGGTTGGGCGGCCCTTCGCCCACGGGGAGGAGTACTTCGAGGTGAACGCGCAGCTCCCGGTCGCCGCCGCTAGCGGCCGCGGCGGTCGGGGTCGATCGGCCCCGTCCGCTTGATCGCGGACCCGAAGAACAGCGCGTTGGCGAACAGCCGATTGGTGCCGTACCAAACGCCTCGGAAGTTCGGGTTGTCGATCAGGCAGATCACGCTGCCGGAGCCGAGCCGGGCCGCCCGCACGGCCGGGGTGCCCGCGATGCGCTCGACGTTCTCCTCCGACGCGAAGCCGCTCAGGGGCGGCCCGCTGCGATAGCGCAGGGGCGTCCCGAAGGGGTCCTCGCCCTCGGGCAGCACCGCGGTGGAGTTGCGGAACACCGGCAGGTCCGGACGCACGTATCCGAAGCACAGGGGGTGGGTGCGGTCGAGCTGGGCCCCGAAGATCGTGCCGGCGACACGCTGCAACGCGCGCAGGTCTTCGTAGTCCTCGTACGTGGTCGGGGGATCCGCGTCCTCCTCCTCGGGGGTCTCCTCCTCCGCTTCGTCTTCCTCTTCCTCCTCGGGGGCGTTCTGCAGCAGCCGTTCGGCGGCCCACACCGCGGAGCCCTTCTGCGCGACCAACACGCCTCCGGCCCGGATCCAGGGGCGCAACACCGCCAGCTCCTCGTCCCCCCACCCGGCGGTCGCGCCGTTGACGAGGATCAGGTGCGTGTAGCGCTCGAGGTCGAGGCCCGCGAAGGAGCGCTGCTCCACCATCGAAACGGCCAGGCCCACGCGTTGATCCAGGTAGTGCCAGACCTCCCCGGCTTCGTAGGAGGAGACGCTGCCGCCCACCAAGAGAGCCGGCGCGGGGGCTTCGAGGGCGCGCAGGCTGCCGCTGCCCAGGTCGACGCCCTCGGGGGTCAAGCCGCTGGTGGCCGCGTAGACCTCCTGGCCCCCGGCGGCCACCTCGGCGACGAGCTCGACCAGGCGCTCGGGGTCGACGTCCTGGATCCCGGTCGGGACCACGATCGTGCCGTAGTCGAAGTCGCGCTCGCCGACGACCGTCCGGGCGCGGAAGCCCTTGGTCGCCACGCGCGCCCGCACGCCCGCGGACAGGAGCCGAGCGAGGGCCTGGGGGGCGTCGTAGTGGTGCCACTCGAACAACCACGCCACCGGGCGCTCGGCGGCTTCGATGGAGCCCGTGGGCCGGTCGTCCGGGCCGACCCCTTGCCCGAGCAGGTCCGCGCTCCACTCCGTGCGCTGGAGCGCGCGGGAGGGGAGGTTGAAGCTCAGGGGCAGGGTCCAGGCGGACACGTCGTAGAAGGTGTTGTCCGGCCAGGACGTGCGCGTCTCGAACAGGGCCCGGATCAGCCGGAACTGGGGTTGGCCGACCGGGACGACGTAGGCCTCCCCGGCCCGGAAGCCGGCCCCCGACTCCTCCGCGGCGTCACCGCCCGGGGCGTCCGCCTCGAGATCGCGCCCGAGACGGTGGACCTCGATCCCGTGGCGCAGCAGCAGCTCGGCCAGGCGGAACGAGCGGCCGGGATCTTCGGGTGCTCCGAACACGTAGCCGGCGACCGGGTGTTGGGCCGCCTCCGCGAGGGCGCTGCGGTAGAACTCGCGCTGGTAGCCCGACAGCTCCGTGCGCAGCTCGTCGGCGGCCCGGAGCGTCGACAGGGACGTCCGGAATTGATTGCGCACCGTGAACTGGAAGTCGATCCCCCCGTAGCTGTTCTCCTGAAAGTGACCCCGGGAGCTGGCCTGCTCGAACAGGATCCCGATGGCACCGTGGAGGTCCGGGTAGGTCGAGCCCTTGCCGTAGTAGAAGTCGTCGAAGCTCTCCTCGGTGTAGTACAGGCTTCCGATCTCGTCCAAGGCGGCGGCGTGGTACGTCGCGACCCGGCGGGTCAGCTCCAGGTTCCGGGCCGGGGTCAGGGGGTTCTGCCGGCTGGGGATTCCCGGTTGGAAGAAGTAGGTCGAGTCCGAGCCCATCTCGTGGAAGTCCGTCAGGATCGACGGCATCCAGGCGTGGAAGCGCTCCAGGCGCCCCCGGGATTCGGGGTGGGTCCCCAGCAGCCAGTCGCGGTTGAGGTCGAACCAGTAGTGGTTCGTGCGGCCCCCGGGCCAGACCTCGCGGTGTTCCCGGTGGGCCGGGTCGCCCACCAGGTTCACGCCCCGGTGGGCGTTCGCCCAGTGCGCGAAGCGGCTCAGGCCGTCGGGGTTCAGGCAGGGGTCGACCAGCACGATCGTGTCGCGCAGGAAGCGCTCGATCTCCTCGCCGCGGGCGGCGGCGAGGTGGTAGGCCAGGAGCAGGGAGGCGTTGCTCCCGCTGGGCTCGTTCCCGTGCACGCTGTAGCCCATCCAGACGACGCCCGGTCCGGGGTCCGTTTCGGCTCCGGACAGGACGGCCTCGGTGTGGGCGGCGCGCAGCTCCTCCAGGCGGGCGAGGTTCTCCGGAGCAGAGATCGCGGCCAACAGCAGCGGGCGTTCCTCGTGCGAGCGCGCATAGGCCTCGAGCTGCACCCGCGGGGAGGCCGCGGCCACGGTCTGGAACCAGGTCACCAGCTGATCGTGGCGCACGTGCCAGGTCCCGACCTCCCAACCGAGGACGTCGGCGGGTTTCGGGAAGGCCGGGTCGTAGTCGACGCCTTCGGGCAGGAACCACTCCAGGCTCTCGGGCGCCCGGGCCTGCGCGTGGACCGCGGGGCCCGACAAGCAGAGTGTGGCGAGGGACGACAGGAGCAGGGAACAGAACGGAAACCGGGCGAGGATCGACATGCCCTCAGTCTGCCGGCTCCGGGGTGGTGGGGGAGGGCCTCTTCGCCGGAAGAGTCGAAAACCACCCGCCCCCCGGAGAGGGTGGTGCGAGGATACGGGGGTCCCGCGTTCCCCCTCTCCCGAGGCATCGACCCATGCACGTCACCCTACGCTCGCTGTTCCTGCTCCCCTGCCTGGCGCTGCCCGCCGCCGCACAGACGGTTCACGTGGTCGACGACAGCGGGGGTCCCGGCGTCGACTTCACGACGATCCAAGCCGCCATCTCGGCCGCGGGCGACGGGGACGTGGTCCTTGTCCAGGATGGCGAGTACCCCGAGCTGTTGGCGATCCAGGGCAAGGCCCTGTCGGTCGTCGCCGAGGCCGGGGCGGACGTCGAGATCTCGGGGGCCGCGCTGTTCCTCGAGAACGGCAACGCCGGCGTCCTGATCGAGGGCACCGCCCTGACCCAGTCGGTCGTGCTGCGCGGCCTGCGCATCCGGGCCTCCGGGGGCTTCAGCCCGGGTCACCAGCTCCTGATCCGCGACAACGCCGGACCGGTGTGGATCGAGGACTGTGAAATCCTGGACGCGGTCGTGGGGTCGGGCCACGACGCGGTGACCGTGTCGAACTGCGCCGACGTCACCCTGGTCCGTTCTTCGTCCACCCCCTCGGGGGCCGGCGGCTGCGCGGTCTCGGGGCAGCTCGGCTGCGGCAACGGCCTGCGCGCGACCGACTCCTCGGTTTACGTGTTCGACACCTTGCTGCGCGGCGGCGACAACAGCGTGCAGCCGATCTTCAGCGCCCTGGCCGCCGGCGCCGGGGCGGTCGTCGACGGGGGCGACCTCTACGCCTCCGGCTCCACCCTGACCGGCGGCGACGGCGTGGGCCTGTTCAGCCAGACCTGCCTGGCGAACACCGGCGGCACGGGCCTGCTCCTGAACGGGGGCGGCGGCCTGGCGCGCCTCCTCGACACGACCACCGACGCGGGCCAGGGCGCCAGCGACGGCCCGGGGGGTTGCCCCGACGGTGCCGACGGCCAGGACACCAGCGTGCTGGGCGGTGACGTGTTGGAGCTCCTGACGGGCGACGCGCGGCACTTCGTGGTCGGCTCCCCCCTGCGGGCCGGCGACGACGTGCAGCTCGACTTCGAGGGCCAACCCGGGGACCTGGTGTACCTGGGCGTGAACGCCGGCCCCGCCGGCTACGGGCTCTACCTGCCGTCCCTGCGGGGCGTCGTCTTGACGGTCGGCTTCACGTTGCCGGTCATCACGTTGCAGGGGACCATCGACGGCAGCGGGACCCTGAACGTGACCCTGCCCGGCGCGCCGATCACGGTCTCGGGGGACTTCGACGCGTACGTCAGCCAACCGCTGTTCGTCGGCGGCGGCCTGACCGTCGGGGATCCGTCGCAGCTCCTGATCCTGGCTCTCTGACCGCGCCCGGGGCGGGATCAGGACCAGGCGCCCGAGAGCTGGAACGCGCCCCAGAAGAACAGGTGCTCGAAGCGCTTCGCGTCGGGGTCCTGGCCGGCCTTGGGCGCGACCTCGAGGCGCGCGTGGATCGCGCGGTTGTCCATGCCGCGGACCGCGAGGAGGGCGTCGCGCAGGGCGGCGCTCTTGGTGGGCGCCGGCCAGGCGTCGGTCGCCCTCCAGCGCCGGTAGAACTCCGCCGCCACCAGGGCGCTGGCCACGTCGTCCACGCGCCACAGGGTGCTGATGACCGAGCGCGCGCCGGTGGCCAGCAGTCGGCCCGGGAGCCCCTGGGTGCGGAAGCGGGAAGAGAGCTTGATACGGCCGGTCTCGCAGGCGCTGAGGAACACCAGCTCCGGCCGGATGTCCAACTCGCCGAGGGCGTCGAAGGTCAGCCAGCGGCGATCCCGCAGCAAGAGCCCCGAGGTCTCGGGCGTCTCGCTGTCGAAGCGTCCGTGCCCGCAGAAGTGGATCACCGACGCGTCGCCCATGGCCGCGACCACGTTCTCGATCGATGCGTCGTCGCCGCTGAGCAGGATCGTGTCCGGACCGGCCGCGCGCCGCACTTCCTCGGCCTCCCAACGGGCCCAGGGGAGCGTCTCGGTCGCGTCGGCCACGACCAGGACCGGGCCGGCGGGGGGAGTCGCGCCCACCGGTTCCGACAGCGTGGCCGCCAGGTCCGCCATGCCGGAGGCGTAGGAGACCTCCCGGTCGTCCAACAGGAAGCGCTCCTCGTCGCTCTTCAACAGATGGAACGGCAGTAGCGTCAGGGACATGTCCGGCACGAGGACCAGGTGATCGACCTCGTCCATCGGCAGGCGCTTCTTCAGCGGCGCGAGCAGCAGGTCGTACAACCCCCGCTGCCACGGGACGCCCGCGTCGAGGCGCAGGCTGCGCTCTTCCAAGTCGGTCGTCCAACTACCGTCGAGCTGGGGGCGCAGGTTGCAGACGTCGTGGTACAGCTCCCAATGCAGGGGCTGGGTCGCGTCCCCGGTCTGCATGCGGCTCAGGTCGAGGGCATAGACCCGCGTTTCGTGCTCGCCTTCGATCAGCTCCTGGGGCGTGCCGCGGAATTCGACCGGCGTCGGCTTCAGAAACACGTCCAGACCCGACTTCGCCACCCGATCCCGCGAGAACTCCGCCACCCCGCTGGCGGCGGCGTGCAGATAACTGACCACCACCAGGTGCTCGGTCAGCACGTACTCGACCACCGCCGTCCGCGGTGGCAGGCGCCGCACGATCTCTGCCATATCGAACGCCAGGGGCAACGGCAGCTCCTGCTCGCCCCGCATCCCCGTGGCCGCCAGGGCCAATCGCCCGATGTCCCGCCCCAGGGCATCGCTGCGCAACACGACCCGCCGGGCGCGCACCGCGTCCTTCATCGCCTGGGCGTGGACGATCAGGTCGCTGTAGGCCTCGGTCGACCCCTCGCGCGCCGCCACGTCGATCAGCCGGTGCAAGAGGTCCTCGCGCCGCGCCGCCCAGAACGCGTCCTCCGGTTCCCCCCGAAAGGCCACCTGGGACTCGAGCTGCGCAAAGGAGCCCCGCAACATCTTCCGCACCGCCTCCGGCGGCGCCCCCATCCCCTGGCTGACCCGCGCCAGGTTGTAGGCCGCGCGGTGCACCAGGAACGGCTCCGCCGGGGCCCCGTCGCCCCCCGGCGCGAGCAGTTGCAGCGCCCGGTTGCAGGCCCCATGGGCCTCCTGCGCCAACACGCGCATCTTCGCCTGGGCCCCCTGGTCCCCCGGCGCCATCCCCGCGAGCTGCACGAAGCAGCGCTCGGTCAACACGTACGCCAACCCCTCCCACGCCCGCGTCTCCCACTGTTCCCCCGCACTCCCCTGCAACACCCGACGAAACGCCTTCTCCGCCCGCTCCAACCCCTCCTCGAACCGCCCGAACGCCGCCGCACTCAACCGCGCCGCCAACCCGTCATACGGAATCCGCAACGCATCCACCAACCCCAACACCCCCGGCGCCCCCGCCCCGTACTCCTGCAACAACCCCTCCCAAAACCCCTCCACCCCTTCCCCCTCGGGCTTCTGCAAGAACCGCGTGACATACATCGGCGGCGCCTTGTCCCGCAACCACCCCTGCAACGCCTCCTCCCCCTCCCGCAGGAGGCCCTCCATCCGCTCCGAATTTCCCGGTTCCATGGCTCTTGTTCCCTCCTGAACGACAGCGCCCAGCCTAACAGCCTCAAGGTCAAGTGCGAGAGGATCCCGCTGCCGCTATCCTGCGGATCTCCCCGTCCTACCCAGGTGCTGAGCCGAGGCGACGACTGGCCCCAAGAGCACGCAAGACATGCTGCCGTGGAGGTGTGGAACGGAGACTCGAGCGCGTTCAGGTCGTCGACCGATACGCTACTTCGAACTGGTCGACGACCCGAACGCGTTCGGGTCCCTCGCTGGCATCGAGGTTACTCCCGCGTCGTTCCCAAGCGAAGGCCGGTTCGACGATCGGTCGAGTCTCTGAAGTAGGACGGGGCCGCCGGAGTCCATCCCGACCCGCCGCCCTTCGACCGGGCTAGTAGAACTGCGGCGTATACGTATTCGAGAACGCGAAGGGTGACGGCAGGCAGACCGCTTGGAAGGCCAGCGTCGTACACGCGGGCCGGCAGGGTGGAGGGATCGGGGCAAACGTCGCGACCCCGTTGGCGTCTGCGATGGCGGTCGAGGGCACCGGGATCAAGGTGAGTGCGTCGAGGCACAGACCCGGATAGAAGCAGAGGTTCGTCGTGTTCGGCTGTGCCGCGTAGGAGTAGTACAGGACCGCGACCGACCCGGGCGCGCACCCGGAGACGGTGAACACGGTCGGTGGTCCACCGCATGCGATCGGCGATCCGTCCAGCTCGAGCGTCGGGGTCCATCCCGAGCACTCCCGGGTCACGACCTCCAGCTCGAGATAGTCGACCGCGGTGTCGTCCGAAAGTAGGACGTCCAAGCGGGCGAGGGAGCTTATCGACGGCAGGAGGTCGGTGGTGCCCGTCCCGCCCGCAGGCAGGGCCGCGAGGTCGAGCGTTGCCGTGAAGCTGTCCAAGGTCTTTCCGGTCCAGGTGGCTCCGAAAACACCGGGGTCGTCCAGGGAGACCGTGTACATCATCGCGCTGATGCCGTCGAAACCGAGGGAGAGCACGTCGTTCTCGGCGAATCCCGGGGGGCAGTCCGGCGGGCGTAGGCAGATCGGACGCGCCTTGATCGTCAGACGCGCTGAGATGATGTTCCCGAACGGAACAGTCGAGAAACTATGCCCGAACCGGCCATTGCAGGTCGCCGAGTCAAAATCCTGGATCGGAACGACAGCCCCGCCGCCCGTGATCGCATCCAGGTAGTTCGCGAAGTTACGGCTGGGACAGGCCTCCTCGGGGGCGGGGTTCGGCAGAACCGTATCGAAGTCATCGGGAATCCCGGAGCGGTAGACGTGCCTGCAGGTGTCGTCGTCACCGGCCTCAGGACCGGTTCCGGTCCGTCCTGGAGCAAGGGTCGGTGGGAACCATGCTGTGGCGGTAACCAGGATCGAGGCGATCCAAGCATGGAGTGCGGTGGTCGTGAGAGCGTTCATTTGCGAGCATCCGAGAGAGGTGGGAGCAGGCCGCGGGAGGAGACCTGGGGGCCCGCTCTGTGGTGCGGCTGTGTCCCCCCTAAGCCCCCGCCTGGAGCGAGAACGCCGGCAATTCCCCCGTAAATCCGCCGGTTCCGACCCCGCGAGTCCGAGAGGCTCCGATCGCCGATTGGAAGGGCAGGGTTGTCCGCCGGAGAGGGACGCGCCGTGTGCCTTATGCGCGGCCGAGCGGGGGCGGGAGGATCGGACGCAGGGTGCGCCCACGAGTCGAGGCGTTGTTCGGCCGCGTCGTGTCCGTACTGTCCCCCCGCCAGGGCACGGCGCTGTCGTGCGCAGGAGCCCGTGCCTCCCGGAGACCATGTGGGCGGCCCCCGAGGCCCGAGTTCGGGCCGACAGGTAGACCCCGAAGTGGGTCATCTCACCGAGCACCAAGCCCGGGCATGAGGAAGGCACAGGGACTCTCGTCCATCGGCTGCTGCTTCTGATCCGCCTGCTTTCCGAATGCCGAAGGCGCCTCACCTTCTCGGTAGACACCGGCGAGCGGATATTCTGCGTGCATTTCTGGAGGGGTTCCTGTCTCTCCGTACGACCTGGTATTTCCTTCACCGGAGACGACGAAGCCACCGCTCGCCTGCGCCTCGTCGATCCAGAGCAGCGTGCCCGCATCTCCCGCCTCTGGCATGCCGAGGACTTCCCCGAGCTCCGTCGCCCTACCCCCGAAGCCCCGTAACAACCCGCTCCTTTCACCGTCTTCACACCTACCCGTCTGCGCGAATCCGTATCCTGGCGGCATGAAGACCTGGATTCCCCACGCCGTGCTTGCGCTGTTCGGATTGACCGCTGTCGACCTGTGGCGCGGCGAGCCCGTGCGGCAAGAAGAGAAGCCGCTCTCGTCGGAGGAGAAGAAGGCCCTGGTGGAAGAGATGCTCCAGCTCGGATCCCGAGCGATGGGGGAGGAGCGGGTGCGGCAGTTGGAGATTTTGGAGCGCTTTGGGGGGGAGGAGGCGTTG
>CAAKHF010000022.1:2684-13028 GCA_901007745.1 Hippocampus kuda
TGTGAAGGTGTCCCGTCACATTATTCTTATGTGTTTAGCTGTACGCTTATTTCCGTTGTGTCACTAACGTCGATGGGCCTCTCACTAGACTGCCCATGTGACCGTGCATGTGGTGTGTGTGTGTGTGTGTGTGTGTGTGTGTGTGTGTGTGTGTGTGTGTGTGTGTGTGTGTGTGTGTGTGTGTGTGTGTGTGTGTGTCTGCTTCCTGTCCCAGATAACAGCAGTATGCCGAGAGGCCGCCCTGCTAGCCCTGCAGGAGGACATGAAAGCCGAGCACGTGGACGCCAGCCATTTCCAGAGTGCCCTCGCCGCCGTAAGGCCACGCGTCCCTGACGTTCTGCTCCAGTCATACGTCGCCTACCAGCAGCGGCACGCCGCCGCCATCACCACCCCGCCTTCTTTTCTACCCCCCCTCTGATGTCTTATTATTGCTTGCCGTCATGTGCTGGCTCTAAATCATCCTATTATGTCAAATACAGTACATTATCCATGAGTCGACATAATGGTAACATCAACTGGAAAAATTCCATAATCATGAATTATTTTTCTTTTCACATTCATTCATCACAATAGTGTGTGCACACAAACTGATTATCATCATTTTGGACATTTTTAACTGAAAATATGTCATGTCCATTTATATTGAACAGCAACATGGGAATAAATGCATTTGTGTTTTGGGTTAGTTTGGTCTTGTTTGTCCCAATCAAGCAATAAAAACTAATGTGAGATGTTTGACCCCCCTTCCCACAAATGAATTTTTTGGGGTTCCCAAGTTGCCAAATTCTGAATCCTAATTGTAAAAAATAAAAGTTAAATTGACCAAATTGGGACAATTCAAATCAAATTGAAGATAAAATGAAATATGGACACAAGTGCAGTGAGATTTCTTCTTTATACATATATTTTTTCAAAAATAGTTTATTTAATCTGTCCATCAATTATCCAAACAGTTTATCCTCACAAGGGCCGTGGGTGCACTGGAGCCTGTCCCAGCTGTCAGTGGGTACACCCTGAACTGGTGGCTAGCCAATGGCAGGGCTATATTTAATATAGAATTCAGTCATACCTATTTTTAAAAAATGTTCCCAACTTTTTAGGGGGCTAGTAGCCACAGTCAGATATTTTAGATGTTAAAATGTTTTCAATGCATAGCTCGATAACATAATTGACACATTATCGTTTTAAAATGAAAAAAACAAATGAATCCAAAATTAAATTTTAGGCATATATTTTGTACTAGCTCTGACAGATCCATCCATGTAATTAACTGAAACCAAAAATCAATAAGGTCCCCCCTCCCATAGAACTAAAGGACGAAGCAGTCGACCTCTTGTTCATGTAGTTTCCCCTGGTCCTCCATTTTGTGTCTTGTCTTAAGGAGAATTTACGTCCAGTGAGCATTCATGGCGACACCGTCGGCCATCTGTCCATCTGTAGCAGCAACACCAACTCCATCAACCACTAAACTTCTTCAAAACTCTCAACAACTCTTTTTGTCTTCTTTTATGACTGTGTCTATAAGTGTGCGTGTATGTGTGTGTGCGCGCGCGCGTCTGTCGAGGCCGCGAAGCATACGGGAGGCCCATTCTTCCCTCGTGTATGGATTGTTCCATTTGAATGGCAGCCCCATTGACTTTGTATTGAACTTCCCCTTTTCTCATGGATCCGGATGTAGCGCATCCGCGACACCAATAAAAGCAGACAGTCGGGGACACGGGTGGGGGAGGGGCTGAGCAGAGTGGCGGGGGCGAGGGGGCTTTTCCGACTCACCCCCTCCCTGCGCTTCTTTTTTTTAAGGTGGACCGGAACTGATGTGAGCAGCCGGCGTTCCACTGGGAGACGAAATCTTTCATTATCCGTTCACAAAACAGGCATTGATTTATTTCAAACAATATATTGTGAAGTTTATCAAACATTAAGTCTAGTTTTTTAAAAAAAACATACAGTTAATTGAGCAATAATTAAAACCTATGCAATAAATATTTGTGTAATTAAATTATCAGTTTCTCTTTTTATGGATTTTATTTGTAATTATTCGAAAACGTATGTTTTATTTAAAATTGATGTTTCTATTATTATTTTCTAATGAACTAACAAATGTTATTTTGGTTATGAATATGAACTATGTAATGTGGAGTAATCAATGCTTCAATAATTAGGCCCATTTAAAGAAAACCAGCATAGATAATTTGTCTTAGTCGCTTAACGATTTCTATACATTTTTCCATTATTATTCAGATTTTGTCCTAATGAATAAATATACTTCAACGTCAGTGAATAATGTCTATCTCTTTTTTTGTATGTGCCATATTTAACTTTTATGTTTCAATGATGACTCGTTTGTTGTTTCATCCAAACTAGCCTTATGTAAATAAAAATGGTGAGTCGTAGTGAATTCTACAGGGGTGACTTGGTAACACGTTTTCACAACATGTTCCAGTGTAGTGAACTCCCCGCATGAGTCCTTCTTACCAAAAATGACAAAGGCGCCGAGAAAGGCCCAAAGGAGGAAAAAAAAAAACGTGTTTCGACAAGTGCGTCACTTGATTATTCACCAAAGCCACAAGAGCGGAAACGGCCCGGTTCGCTCGGGTCCGGTCCACCTTAACGGCTTCGGCACATCTGCCCAATGAATCAGGAGCGGATGCGATGTATCCTTTTTCAGGGGCCTCAATGGCCAGTGGGAGGTGTCTTGTGCTGCAGCAAACACTGCGGGGCCCCGCCGGCCTCATTCATTCAGCGCTCACAGGCCCGCCAAGCACCAAGCAAGCGATCTGGGAGGCAGGGAGGCGAGCCAAAGCCAGCCTTCAAGCCTCAAAGCGCCCGTACGCCACAGGAGCACCCGCTTTGGATCTTACCCGCTTCGCATTTTCTCCCATTTAACGCTCGCCCCCATTTTCTCCCCCATTCGCTCATTTTTTTCCTCCCACTTCCACGCAGGGACTCCGACTCGGCTCGGTCCTGACCGGAGATCGGCCTGCCTCTGGTCCGTGTAAAAAGTGCGCAACTGTGCGTGTGTGTGGAGGGGCTTTGGATTTACTCGGCTTCGTGTGCGTGCGTGTGTGTGTGTGTGTTTGTTTACGCACGGGACCTTTACCCAAAAACAAGGGAATTAACGCCGCAAACGGGATACACGCAAATACTTGGATTAGCAAGCTGCGAATGCTCCGCGTTCAATTACCGCGGGGGACAACGCGCTTCCTCTCTGGATGGACTCTCGGTAGGCGGTCTGCTTGATGGATTCGAGCCTATGGACGCTTGCATATAGGTAAATAACATCTTTCAACTCATTTTCACGCAATTTTGCGGCGCACTCTGTGGACTGCTGCACCTTTTAAAACACTTTTGCATCACTTTTAAACATTCCGCGTGAGGTTTGACGCCTTTAAAAGCGCATGAGTAGAGTTGAAGGGAGGGTTTTTTTGTTTTTTTTTCCTTGCTGTAGGTTCCACGCGTGCATGCATGCGTTCTTCCGTGGCTGTTGCCTGGGACAAACACCCCTCCCCCGCGCAACGGCGCTTGTTTTCATTCATAACTTTTTCTATTTGCATGCAACGTAGGCGCGAGGTGCAAATTAACTTTGGAAATGCTTGCCAAAACGCTCAACGCGCACGCGCGGATTTGCACCAAGTGTCAGAGAAATGTAAAAATGTTTGTTTGAAACCAGCAAAACAGTGCGTGTCGTTGTTCATCGGTGGAGAAAATAAGGATCGTGGGCCGTGGAGAGCATGTGTACAAATGTCAAAGTTGTGGGAGGGAAGCGTTTATAATGTTGAATAATAAATAGGATTTGATGTTTTTGGTGGTTTCAATCATGTAAAATGTTGTTTGGAAAACACTTAGCGTCGACAGATATTTTCAGCGTGTCGCTTTGACCTTGAGGCTATTTTGTTGTTGTTGTTTTTTTCTCCCCCATTTCCCTCAAAAGCCGTTTCCCCCCCTAACTTTCCAGTGTGGGTGCGTGCGAGAATACTAAGCAAGGCGGCTCATTTAGTCGCTGTCCTTGTTTCGTGGTCGCGCTCGCATTTAAATGTTAACTAGTCATAGAGATGTAAATGAGCGAGGGGAAGTGTTTGCGAGTGGGCCCCCGTTGGACTTTTTGCAATGCGTGCGTATTGGGGCGAGGGGGGGGGGCATATTTTGGAGGGACGGGGTCGTCTTGTTTCTTAGTCGATTTCTGGTGAACGAAAAGTAGTATTGTGGTTACGAATGGATTCCCACAAGGGAAATTTGCTGTTCCAATTGTCTCCACAATTAAAACCACGCAAAGCATGCATGCTGAACTCCTCATATTCAACAAAACAGAGGCCATAATTGCAGTTTGCTCTGACGTTTGGGGAGAAAAGTGACCATAAATGGTGACAGTTAAGGAGGTGAGGGAATGTAACATTGGCGTTATGTTAAGTAGTTTTAATCAGGAAGAGCGAGTGCAATGGTGGTTTATTATTCTAATTTGAATCCCCGCAGCACCCTTTTTGGGCCCTCAAGGACACCGTACAAAGCATAGCAAGTACATTGCAAAGTGAGAGGAAGTGCTGGAGAGGGTACAGTACTAGACCATGTTGTGTCAGATGGGCAAAATGGTGCATAAGCATTAAATTAGTGGTTATTTCTTGTTTTAATTGACTTTTGGATTTTTCCTTGTACAGGATTTTGCATGGTTGTTCTAAAAGCGCTCTATAAAAAAAGTTCAGTTCTACTCATACACTCCAATATGTGACAAGTTAAGTCAACCTGAATAAAGCTGACCAAGTCCTTCCGTGTGCGCAGGTTTTCCGATGCATGCCAAGTCCACGGTTAATGTCGGAAGTGGTGATCCCCCCAGATGGAGCTCCAAAGTCAACATGGCCCCGGCGGTTCATTAGTGGTGATCCAGCAGCCCTCCCTCGAGAGCCGCCAGAGGTCGGATTACGAGCGGGAGTTCCAGCATGCCGCCATCCTCTCCCTGGACCAGATCAAGGCCATCCGCTCCAGCAACGAGTACACGGAAGGGCCGTCGGTGGCGCGCCGCCCACCCGCGCCCCGCACGCCGTCGCGGCCGCACGACAAGCAGGAGAGGACTCACGAGGTCATCCTGGTCAATGTGAACAACAACTATGAGCACCGGCCGTCCGGAGGGGTAGTAGCGAGTGGCCACCATTGGGGCGGCAGCGGCGGGGCCCGGGTGCCGGTTCTGAGCCGCTCCACCAGCACGGGGAGCGCCGCCAGCTCGGGGAGCAACAGCAGCGCCTCCTCCGAGCAGGGACTCCTGGCACGCTCCCCGCCCGCCAGACTCAACGGCAATGTGCGGCCCGTTCGGACTCAGCCCAAAGCTAAAGGGCCGGTGATGGCTCCCAAATCGGGTCCTCACTTCCACCAGGTGCCGCTCAAGGGCAAATTGGACTTCTCCAGCCCCGCGAAAGAGGTACTGCCACCCGCCGCCGCCGCCGCCGCCGCCGGGCACCAGTTCATCTGCGAACGTTGCGGTAAATGCAAGTGCAGCGAGTGCACGGCCCCCCGCAGCCTGCCCTCGTGCCTGGCGTGCAACGGCCAGTGCCTGTGCTCGGCAGAGAGCGCGCTGGAGCACGGCACGTGCATGTGCCTGGTCAAGGGGATCTTCTACCACTGCTCCAACGACGACGAGGGGGACTCGTGTGCCGACCACCCCTGCTCGCCATCGCACTCGCACTGCTGCTCGCGCTTCCTGTGCATGGGATTAATGTCGGTCCTCTTCCCCTGCCTGCTGTGCTACCCGCCGGTCAAGGGCTGCCTGAAGGCATGCCAGGGATGCTACGACCGGGTGCGGAGGCCCGGCTGTCGATGCAAGAACTCCAACACTGTGTACTGTAAACTGGAGAGCTGGGCCCCGCAGAACCAGGAGAAACCTTCCTGATTACCCCCCGCCCCAACAACCACCACCATGGACATTAATGTCAGCGACAAAATCCAGCAAGCACCTCCCGCCCATCTTCCCTTGAAGAAAAACCACTCAATTTGAAAAATGTTTTTTTTTTTTTTTTCTGGTTCAGGACCGTGTTTTTACACACCAGTGTTTGCCTTAGCCGCTCCCGTGTGTTTCCTCAAGTCTCTTCTCCGATTTCCGTATCGTTTTACTTCCATTATTTTCCTGTGAAGGAGTGTCTTTTCCGAGCAGGGTTTCTCAAAGTAACGTCAACTCAAACTGTACAATGCAAAAGAGCACAACTCCAAATTGACAATGGCGGAGTGCCCCCAGAAAGGTGACCCCATTCTTGGTCCCTGTCATGCTGCTTGTTTTGAAGCAGGATTTCTCTCACTTTACCGCCTTGGTAACGTCAACACAAGCCAAACTAATGCAAAAGAATGCAACTTGGCTATGACATTTGGGGACCGTCCCCGAAAAATGGGATCCTTTCCCTGTCCCTGACCCTCAGTTTGGGAAACCCTGCTTATTTTTTGACATAGCCCCCGACCCCTTCCTCATCCCATCGCGTTAATGTCTCCTCTAACTACACGTATTTAATAACAAGGAGTCACGACTCCACTTTCACATTTGGGACCCCTATCTTGTTCCCTGATCCTCAGTTTGAGAAACCCTGCTTATTTTTAGGGCAATGATGTAGCTGTTACCTGCGGGTATGTTATATTTTGAATTTTGGTTGAATTACTGGTTGCTAGATCACACTAAAAACCTCCTCCATGCTTCTGTTGCATTAACACAAGCACATCCATCTTGTCGTGTTTGTTTTTTCTCTCTTTTCTCCACATGGAATATGTTTCTCTTCCCTCATCCTCCCATTTATTTTGTGTACATTGTATGCTCAAAAAAAGAGGAATTTTGGCTATTTTGGTTAAGAAAATCTGTTAAAATTGTTTTTGTTGTTGTACAAAAATATTTATTATGTGAAGCTCTATTATTTTATGATATTTATTGCAAGAGACAGTCTTAAAATTTTACTCATGTCAATATAACAAAAATATCAAATACTTACTGAGAAAAAAATTAAAAGGGTGGCACAAAAGAAAACTATGTTAACTTTAATGCAGAAAATATATTAATTAATGAAAACAAACCAGTTCTTGTCTTGCTTTCTCCCCCGAATGTGTGTGTTGATGGAATTTTTGGCATTGTGAATGTGACGCTGACATCACATGAGCTCACCACTACCCACAGGAAGTCACTCAACAAGTCAACACAAGATCCTCCCAATCAGATTCCCAAACTTCCAGGCGCTCCTCATTATGTGTGTGTATGTGTGTGTGTGTGTGTGTGTGTGTGTGTGTGTGTGTGTGTGTGTGTGTGTGCACGTGACCATTAGCAAGCCACCTGTTCAAAGATAATAAAACTGGTGGCCATCAATGGCAAGCTTTTACGGCGTAGTTCCTGCACTTAAAGGCAACTTCAACCCCACCCTCACCCTTTCCTTTTTCCCTTACCCATTTGTCTTTTTTTTTTTGTGTCAGGGGAATTTATCACTTGGGAAGTCTGCTGACACCCATCCCCCACCCTGGCCTCCCAGGGGATGAGGTCATCACTTTGAAAGTCAGTTGGACAAACCAGGAAGTCCTCAGATGCGTTGAAATGGGTGGCGGGGGGTTGTTGTCGGAACGTTGTAAGTTTTGTAGATAAGAAGGCGAGGAAGGTAAACACGGGCACTAAAGGAACTATCAACTTACATACAGTCAGTCTTTTGACTTTGTCAGCATTTTAGGTGGGCAAAGACACAGAAGAAACATTTTGAGAAAAATGAGAGGTACGATTGAATCAACATTTCCATGGGAGGAAACAATTCAAATACAAGCAGTACTACTACTGCAAAGCAGTTTTTGACTGTTTCTCCTTCGCCAAGGTCAATTCAAATGTATGTATACACATGAACGGCAGCGCTTTCGGAAACAACTTCAATGAGTTCATTGTCGTCCCTTTTTCATGCACTTTAAACACAACCGTTGCTGCATAAAAAGTGCTGAACATGGAGTGAAAATGAGATGCACAAAAACAAAGGTAGTTCAAACGATAACATAAAAACAGAAAAGGCCATCAAACGTTCAAACAATGCCAGTGTTGAGATTGTGGGTGACCCGTCAAATGTTCAAAGTCTATGCTGTACAAAAGATTACATTTTGTATTTTTAGTCAGGCAATGTTCCGGCAGCCAATCATTTGGTCCTCTGGCTTGGGACATCACGACAAGTGAATGAAGGAAGGGACCAGTGACTAGTCGGGCACAGGTTTACAAAGTTATGAATTAAAAGTGTGCTAGTTTACCTGAAGGGGTATAAAAAGTATTGTTTATGTATGTTTCCTTACGAATTGAGCGGATTCATTCCATGTTTGTTAAATGTGTTTTTTGGCAAATTTTAGACCTCACGATAGAGATCCAGATGCGCTATCGGTAGCACAAGCTGGACTGTTAACTTTGCTTGCGATGGGATTTGTGCGGCATTTTCTACGGGTTGCTGTTCCCCACACAACATTAAAACAAACAAAAACTCAACAATACAGATACCGTACATAAAATTTTTGACCTTTGCTCAGAAAGAAAGATCAAAAAGCACATGATGGGTGCTAGTCATGTGGTTAATAAAATGTTTGTTTTTTTTTTTTTTTTGCTAGTTCGATAGTAAAGGCCATTCTACTTTGTCAACATGTTCGTTTGTTGTCAAAATCATGAAATGTATTATATATTCTTAATAATGTGTGACAGAGTGACATGACAGAGAGAGAGGTCCTTAAATCCGAGAAGCGGGAAACAAATGGTTGGCGTAGGCTTTTATGCATCAACAAATTTACATGTAGATGGCTCATGTGAACTGACCAGCAACAAAAAAAAGGTCAAGTAGTAAATAATAAAATACACTTTACTTTTTTTTTTTTTTCGTTTAAATCCAGATTATACAACCGGTCTGCATTGTAATAATCCAACTATACACACAAGTACTCACTCACTCTCAAAGTTCGACAAGACCTGTAAAACAGAAGTACTGGTTGAACGTATTAATTAAAACCCCATCATGTCAAAACCTTCCATTACGTTCTTAATGTCCGTATCTTCTTCAGCAGCTGCTGTTAAGAGTTGAGGTTAATTCCCTAGCCCGGCCTCTAACCTTGACCAAATGTGGAAAAAAAAAAGTTTCCAAATTTATAGTACAAAATATGCAAATTGAGTACAGATAGCAATCAAATCTACTTAAGTACAGTCACAAAGTGTGACTGTAATGTCTAGCATCGGTAATTTGTGTCTTCTTTCCACGACTGGTAACCCACAATAGCGACTTTATTGCACCAGATTTTCACAAAAAGTTGGAATGACACCTGAAAAGGGTTTACCATCCACACCGAATGCGCCTAAATGGGCTTTTTTTTTTTTCGAGGGGTACTGCGGGGGTGGGGTACCTTTTGTTGGTTTAGGAGTGGATTAGTGATTTGTCAGTTTCCTGTCGTCTTTCACTGTGACGCAACTCGAGAGCCATTTGGCTCCCTCGCTTGATAGCAAACAATAGGAGACCTCTTTTTTTTCTTTCCTCCATTATATGCTTGTAGTGACAGTGGGTTTACGCGATGTTTTCCAGCCTACGCCAAATAAGGAAGCTGATCTCTAACTTGGCCATAGAGGCTGAACTAGCTTTTGAACCTTTTTTCCAACAGAGACCATTTTAGTGTTTCGAAATTTCCTCTGAAGGCTCAAGTCAATTCAATAAAGATGAAATGGTACGTATTGCATATTATGTGTGTGTGAGACACACACACACTCACACAGAGATTGTCTCCTTTGATTCCTCTCCAATATCAATTAATGCAACTTCCAAGGAGGCCGACAGAAATGTGTATTTATTAAAAATATTGGTTTAAAATTTTTATTTCCTTTCACTTCTGTCCAATTCCAATCCATGCAACTAAGCCAACCAGCAGCTGCACTGTTAACACATGATGTATAGTGATAATTATAAGATGGTGGGGAACATAAAAATATGATGCAACATATGTTTTTTATTATTATTATACATGACGTGCAAAAAAAAAAAAGCCTTCTATGTGGTTTCTTTTGCTCATCAAACACACGTCTTACTCATGTGGTGAATGACGCTACTTTTGCTAAGTGAAATCTGAGTCACTATTAAGTAATCTGTTGGTGTAAACTGCGCAGCATGTTTCAGGTTAAATTTAGCAGCTCCACACGCCCACGTCATTCTTCATGGTATTATTATTTTTTAACGACATGACTACCACGTGAGTCACGGAGGAACCTCCAAGCCGCACGTCCTGCCGGGGCAGTCCTTTTTTTCCAAGCCGGGGCATAGCTGGAGCAGAATGTTCTCTCCCAGTGGTCCTCCTCCACATTGCTGCTTCAGCTTTCCTCAAACTCCTCATATGGTTCCGATT
>CAAKHF010000024.1:0-18491 GCA_901007745.1 Hippocampus kuda
TTGGCTCGGAGCTCAGTCGGAGTACACTTTGTCATCGCAACCGCCGTGCGTGGATGTAGCGAGGGAGGTCAAGTACCCGCGTTATCCCACGAACGGCGGTTCGTTAACAGGGTCGTGGTGAGGAATTGGGGCTAGTGCTCTGCACAAGGAAGACGCCGTCCAGACGAGGTTCCGTGATACACGCTTGCGGTCGTTGAAGATTCAGGATCAGGAACAACGCGGGGGTCTCGGATGCGGGACCGAGGGGTGGGGGGGTTGGGGAATCGAAGGGGCTCGGGGAGGGGTGGGGATACGTTGGCCGGGTGTGATTCTCGCGGATCCTGTTGAAGCTGGGCGGGGAGTTCGTCGGTGGGCTCAGCGTCGAGTCGGCGGGCCGCGGGGTCGATTCCGCAAGGACTGGCAACCAAGGACTCGCTCATGAAAGCCCTGATCCTCATCACCCTCGCTTGTTCCGTTCCGTTGGCCCTGGCCGCTCGACCGGCTCCGCAGGACATCTCGAAGGAGGTGCAGATGGAGCCCGTATTGATCTATGACGTGACGGGGAGCACGTTCATCGGTCCGGTGCACACCAACATGGTCGTGTACAACAACGGAACCGTCAGCTATGCACGGGACGACGACTACTTCGGCGAGGACTTCGTCTCGCTCCAGAACGTCGGAGAGAAGCCCGTGTTCCAGCTGGGGGAGGACCTCGAGGATGCCGGCGCGCTGAAGCTGTCGGATTCGCCGGGGGGAGCCGACATCCCGTTGACGACGGTGACCTTCTTCGTGGGTACGACCGACGCGAAGGCCCGTACGTTCAGTTGGACCTTCGGGACCGACGCGCACCAGAAGGTGCAGGCCGTGATCGCCGAGTTCATCAAAGAATACGTCGAGACGGACGCGAGCAAGTAGGCGCTCGCAGCTCGTCCCCCTGGGTCTCCTCCGCAGCTCGGTGGAGGAGACCCAGGGGGACGGGCGGGGAACGCCGTCTATTGTGAGAAGGCGGTACTGGGAGGTGCCCTTTGAGCGCGGATCTGGGAGGCGCAGGTTGTGGAGGGTGTGGTCGGGTACGAGACCTTGAACGGGCTGTTGGCGATCGGACAACCAGCGTTAATGGCGGTATCGTGGTGATTGGGTAGGCTGGGGGACAAGCGGCCCATTTCCGTTTGCACGACAACGTCCCAGCGGAGGATCAAGATGACCCGGACCTCAATGCAGCGACCATTTCGAGGAGTCGTGCACTTCGCATCCCTTGCGATCGTGCTACCGGCCGCCGGGCAGGTCGGCAACGTCATGCACGAGCAGGAGCTTGGACAAGGGGTCGGGGGTCTCGTGAGTCCGCTCGCCGACGGCGAGGAGTTCGGGTCGTCGCTCACGGTGGTCGGGGATCTGGATGGCGATGGCGTCGACGAAGTGGCCGTCGGTGCGCGCTCCTCCGCCTGGCTCGTTCCCGTTCCACCCCACGTCCGGATCCTCTCCTTGTTCCCGGATGGCACCGTTCGATGGGAGACCCGCATCGGGAACGGCGAGGGTGGGTTCGGTGGCTCGGTCCTGCCCCTCAGCTGGTTCGGCTCGGCGCTCGCCGGTCTGGGAGACTTGGACGGGGACGGTTTCCTGGAGCTTGCCATCGGTGAAGAGCAGTACGACTCCGCTACCGAATCCGGGATCGGCGCTGTTTGGATCGTGTCGCTGAACCCGGACGGGACCGTGCGGGGCGAACATCGGATCACCGAGGGCGAAGGAGGGTTTGGCGGCAACCTGCAGCCGGGGGCGGGCTTCGGCGGTTCTCTCGACGGGATCGGGGACCTCGACGGGAACGGAGTCGGCGACCTTGCCGTCGGGGCGCCCCGCGATTGCCCGACGTTCCAGGGCAAGGTCTGGATCCTGCTCATGAACGCGGACGGAACCGTGCGATCCGAGGTCTTGATCGGCGAGGGACTGGGTGGGTTCAACGCCACGCTCGACACGTTCGAGCGTTTCGGGTCGGACGTGCACCGCCTCGACGACCTCAATGGCGACGGCGTGAACGAGTTGGTCGTCGGCACGGAGCTCCATGGGCTCCAAGGCGGAGTATGGATCCTGTTCTTGAACTCGGACGGGACCGTGGGTGGCCATCACCTCTTCGACCGTTTCACACCGGGCTTCCCATTCTCTCAAGTCGGGATCAACAGCTTCTTCGGCGCCTCCGTCGGCGTGCTGCCCGACATCGACAGCGATGGCATCGACGAGCTCTTGATCGGCGAACCGTATGCGAGGGGAGGCGGCCTCCTTCGCGGCGCGGCCTGGATCTTCTTCCTGCAAGCCGACGGATCCGTCCGCGATTGGCGCAAGATCACGAGCGACAACGGCGGATTTCTGGGCAGCTTGGCCGACCGGGACATGTTCGGCAGCGCGATTCGCGCGATCGGAGACCTGGACGGCGACGGCACCCCGGAGATCCTTGTCGGAGCAAGCGAGCAGGACATTCTGAGCAGCGAGGACTTGGGCTCCGTTTGGGTCCTGTTTCCGAGCCGCAGTCCACTGGTCGCCGACTTCGATATCGTTCAAGGCGGTGGCCCTCCGGGGTCGACGGCCGTCTTCCAGGACGCGACCAGCGGCGGCGCGGTCGCCACGCGCCTATGGGACTTCGGGGCCGGTCCGCCCAGTACCCTCGTCGACCCGAGCCTGCCGTACTACGCGCCCGGTACCTACCAGGTGGAGCTGCGGGTCTTCGACGGCCAGGCAACGAACAACAAGCGTGTGCCGGCGGCGATCGTCGTCGACTCGGTCGGACCGCTCTTGTTCGACGTCAACGGAGGGGGGCTCAATCCCAGCGTACTCGCTTCACCTGCGCCGCCCCTGATCGGCACGACCTGGTCCGCGACGCTGGATGCCGACGCAGGCGGGCAGCCGAACGGGTTCGTCTTCCTCGTCGGTTATCCGGACTGGCTGGACGCACTGCCGACTCCTTACGGGGAACTGCTCGTCGACCTGACCGAGCCGTTCATCCTGAGTCTGCTCGGCTTGGTTCCCGGGAGCGGCATCGTCCAGTTCTCCGCTGCGATCCCGAACGACCCGGCCTTGATCGACGAAGCGGTCTACGTCCAGGGGGTCCTGACGAACGTCGGTGGGAGCGTGCAGTTGACGAACGCTTTGTACTGCATCATCGGCTGACCCCCGCACGCCATGGCCGTCGTCCTGCGACTGCTGCTCCTGATCCGACTGCCCTCGGACGCCCGAAGGCAGAATCTGCACGTCAACGTGACTGCGGATCCAACCTCGAGAGGGTTGCTCGGCTGCTCCTCGAGGCCTTCCTTACAGGGCCGCTGAATTCGGGCTTCAGGCTCAGGACACTAGAGGCCCTGCTTCAGCAACTGCCGGGCGCGGGCGCGGACCGAGGCGGGGCCCTCGTCGCGGGAGCGCTCCAACAGGCGCAGGGCCTCGGGGCGGTACTGCTCGAAGGCCCGGGCCAGGGAGTGCATGCCGGTGAGGGCCCAGGCCTGAACGAACTTGACGTCGCTGGCGAGGCAGGTGCGGACGAAGGCCTCGAGGGGAGCGCGGCCGCGGGCCGGCAGGGTGAGGTGGGGGAGGCACTGGAGGGCGTGCAAGCGGGCCTCCCAGGGCTCGAGGGTCTTCAGCCCCTGGAGCCAGCGGGTCGTGCGGGCCGCGGGCCAACGGCCACCGTCCTCCAGGTGACGCTTCTGAAGCCAGGTCGCGCCGGTCTGCTCCACGGCCGTTCCTCCGATGGCCGCATCGCACAACCCGTGCAGGGCCTCGTCCGTGGGGAGCAGGTCATAGAGCTCCTCCAGGGACGCGACGTCCTTCCCGTTCCACTGGGCCAGGCGGTCCCGCAGGCTCATCGGTGGCGGGCCGAGGGACTCAGGCGTCCTTCTCGGCGATGCAGTAGAGGCTGTCCCATCCGCGCAGGATCAACGCGTCGTCGACGACCAGGGGCGAGGCGTCGAAGGTGTCGTCGAGTTGGTTCGCGGCCACCTCTTCGTAGGTCTCGCCGGCCTTCAGAACGACCACCAGCCCCTCGCGGGAGGCGATGTAGATGTGCTCGCCGATCGAGATCGGGGAGGCGTAGACGGTGCGGATATCGCCCACCCGTTGGCCCTCGTAGACCACGTCGCCGGTGCCGGCGTTGACGCAACTCAGCACGCCGCTGTTGGTGCGCAGGTAGTACAGGTGCTCGTCGTGCAACAGGGCCGAGGGCACGTAGGAGGTGTTGGTGTTGCGGCTCCAGGCCAGGCTGTTGCCCAGGGCCAGGTTGCCCTTGGCCTCCTCGAGGTCGATGGCCTGCAGGGCCGCGCCCCGGAAGCCGCTCATCAGCCACACCCGGCCGTCGCGGAAGATCGGCGAGGGGATGCAGTTGGTGGTCATGCCGCTGAGCCACCAGATCTCCTCGCCGGTCTCGAGGTCGTACCCACGGGATGCGCCCGTTCCGGTGACGATGACCTGGTAGGCGTCGCCGACGGGGACGATGGCGGGCGTGTCCCAGGTGGTCGGCTCGTCACGCTCGACGCGCCAGCGTTCCTCGCCGGTGTTCTTGTCGAAGGCGGCGATGAAGTCCTCGCCCTCGTGGTCCCAGACGATCACCAGGGTGTCGCCGTGCAGCGCCGGTGAGGCGCCTTCGCCGAATTGGTTGCGGGTCTGCATCCTGCCCAGGTCCTTGGACCAGACCACTTCCCCTTCCATGTTCAAGCAGAAGATTCCGCGCGAGCCGAAGAAGGCGAAGACGTGCTCGCCGTCGGTCACCGGCGACGCCGAGGCCTGGGTGTTGGTCGAGTGACCGCCCTCGTGGGGCACGGTCTCGGTGACCTTGGACTTCCAGGCGATCGAGCCCTCTTCACGATCGACCGCCAGAACCCAGAACTCGTAGATCTCCGTCGGAGGCGTGCCGCGCCCCCGGCCCCGGCGTCCGCGCGGCTCCTCTTCCTGGGGCGGAGCCTCGCTGGCCCCCTCGGGACGGCGGTCCGTCTTGACCGCGGTGGTCAGGAACAGGTGGTCGCCCCAGGCGACCGGCGTCGAGCTGCCGCGACCCGGGAGCGCCAGCTTCCAACGGATGTTCTTGTCCTCGCTCCACTCGGTGGGGGCGGAGGCGTCGGGGGCGGAACCGGTCCCATCGGGGCCGCGCCAGGTCGGCCAGTGGGCGGCGCTTCCCTGCCCGGTCGCACTGAGCTCCTGGGGCTGTGCCAGCGTGAGAGCTCCGGCGGCCGTGGCCGCGAGGACGATGCGTACGCAGGAGAGCGGGGAAGTCATGGGATTCCTCGGGGGCGGAGGGCTGGGAGGGGAGTAAAACCGCGCAGAGAATAGCAGGGCGGTCGAGGCCGTCGTTCTCTTCATGAAGCCCTTACCGAGCACCACCCTCTGTCTGGCCCTGTTGACGGCCTCCTGCCAGGGGACGCCCGCCTCCGACGCGGTCGCCCCCCTCGAGCGGATCGCCCTCGGATCCTGCGCGAAGAACGGGCAGCCCCAACCGATCTGGTCGACCATCGAGGCCCACGAACCGGACCTGTTCCTGTTCCTGGGCGACAACGTCTACGCGGACCTCGAGCGGGTCCCCGAGTCCGCCGCGGAGATCGCCGCCGCCTACGCGCAGCTCGACGCGGTCGCCGGCTGGCAGAGTTTCCGGCGGTCCTGTCCCGTCCTCGCCACCTGGGACGACCACGACTATGGCAAGAACGACGCGGGATCCGAGTGGTCCCTGAAGGCGGAGAGCCAACAGCTGTTCCTCGACTTCTTCGGGGTCCCCGCGGATTCGCCGCGCCGGCAGCGCGAGGGCGTGTACCACGCCGAGGTCAGCGGGCCCCCGGGCCAGCGGGTGCAGGTGATCCTGCTCGACACGCGCTTCCACCGCACGCCCTTGACGCGCCGGGCCGAGCGCCCCCGGGGGCGCGGCCCCTACGGACCGACCGTCGATCCCGGCGCGAGCCTCCTGGGTGAGGCGCAATGGGCCTGGCTCGAGCAGCAGCTCCGCGTGCCGGCCGAGCTGCGCATCCTGTGCTCGAGCATCCAGGTCGTGGCCGAGGAGCACGGCTGGGAGGGTTGGTGCAACTTCCCGGCGGAGCGACAGCGGCTGTTCGACCTGATCGACGAGACGGACGCCGCCGGCGTCATCGCGGTGTCCGGTGACCGTCACCTGATCGAGCTCTCCCGCGAAGCCACGGGCGCCGCGCCGTACCCCCTGTGGGACCTGACCACCAGCGGCTTGAATCAGCGCACCGCGGAGGTCTCCGAGCCGAACCGCCACCGCGTCAGCCCGGTCTTACGGCAACAAAACTTCGGCCTGATCCGCATCGACTGGGACGCGCGTGCGGTGACCCTGGAGGGCCGTGGCGAGGGGGATCGGCTGCTGTTCTCCGAGACCGTGTCGCTCGACTCCCTGCGGGAATGAGCCCGTCGGCGGAGCCGCGGGACCGTCGGTCCCGCGGCCCGAAGAACCGCCGTGCGTCGATCGGAGGCAGGTTACGATCGACCCATGAGCATTCCGACCCTGCCCCACCCGGTGCGACGCCCCGTCCGCTCCGGCCTGCTGTCCCTCCTCGCGCTCCTCGGGTTGACCCTCACCGGAGCAGCGGCACCGACGACGCCTCCGCAGGCCACCGCTGAGGTCGTCGAGTACCGCGTCGACCTGCGCCAGCCCCAGACCCAGACCCTGGAGGTCACGGTCACTCTCCCCTGTGCCGGCGTCGAGGAGGAGGAGCTCTTCCTGCCGGTCTGGCGCCCGGGCCGTTACACGATCCTGAACCCCGCCGGCACGGTGCGGCGCGTGCGCGCGATCTCGGACACCGGGGCAGAGTTGGACATCGCCAAATCAGGACCCTCGGCCTGGCGCGTGCGGCCCGCGGGGTCGCAGACCATCGACGTGTCCTACACGGTGTACGCGAACTCCCTCGGAGACCGGACCCGGCACGTCGACCCGACCCACGCCTTCCTGTCGGGGTCCGCGGTCTTCTTCTATTCCCAGCGCCTGCGGCACGCGCCGGTGCGGGTCGAGATCGATGCCCCCGCCGGTTGGGAGATCGCGACGGGCATGGAATTCGCCCCCGGGCGCGATGACGTGGTCGTCGCCCCGAACTACGACGTCCTGGTCGACTCGCCCCTCGAGGTGGGCGAGCACGACGTGATCGAGTTCGAGGCCGAGGGCAAGGCCCACGAGATCGTGATCTGGCCCCGGGGGGTCGAGCACGATGCGGAGCAGATGGTCGCGGACTTCAGCGCGATCATCAGCGCTCAGAAGTCGATCTTCGGCGACCTCCCCTACGAGCGCTACGTCTTCCTGATCCACACCGGTGGTGGAGGCGGAGGGACCGAGCACCTGAACTCGACGATCATGCAGACGTCGCGCAGCTCGATCGAGGGCAGCCGCACCGAGAGCGGCGCCTACAAGCGCTTCCTCAGCCTGGTGTCCCACGAGTTCTTCCACACCTGGAACGTCAAGCAGTTCCGGCCGGCAGGCATCCACCCCTACGACTACCAGAACGAGAACTGCACGGACCTCCTGTGGGTCTGCGAAGGGTCCACGAGCTACTACACCGCCCTGACTCTCGTGCGGGCGGGCCTGCGCGAAGCGGAATCCCACGTCCAGCGCATCGGCAGCAACGGCAACTCCCTGCGGAACAACCCCGGGGCCCGCGTGCAGAGCGTGGCCGAGGCGAGTTGGGACTCCTGGGTCGCCTCCTCGGACGTCGACACCCGCAACCGTACCGTCGATTTCTATGGCAAGGGATCCCAGGTCTCCCTGTGCCTGGACATGGAGCTGCGCCGGCGGACCGAAAACCGGGTCGACTACGACCAGGTCATGCGGGAGCTGTACGTGCGCTTTCCCCTGGAGGGGCGCGGGTTCACGACCGAGGACCTCATCGCGCTCCTGAACGAGATGTCCGGGAGCTCCTTCGAGGAGTTCTTCGCCTCCTACGTGTCGGGCACCGAGCCCCTGCCCTTCGAAGAGGTGCTCCCGGTCGTCGGTCTGGAGTTCTATTTCGACGCGAACGGACCGGAAGCGGAGCGCTCGGACGAGGCGCCCGCGGAGGGGGAGGACCCGGTGTCGGCGGCGCCCACCGCGCCGCCCCTGAAGGCGTATCTGGGTCTGCGCCTCAGCGGCGGCGGCAGCGGTTCGACGGTCAGCGGGTTCCGCCCGGACGGTCCCGCCTTCACGTCGGGGCTGATGCTGGGGGACGAGATCCTGACCCTGAACGAGCGACGCCTGCGGTCCGGTGACCTCGACGAACGCCTGGAGGAGTTCGCGCCCGGGGATGTCGTACGTCTTCATTACCTGCGCGACGACGTCCTGCGGGTGATGGAGATCGAGTTGGCCGGAGTGCCCGACGGGACCTGGCGCGTGCGCCGCACGGAGACGCCGACCGAGGCCCAGAAGCAGGCCTACGCGGACTGGATCGGCCATCCCTGGCCGGGGGACGAAGAGGACGAGGAAGGGGATGGTCCGGACGGTCCGGATGCCGTCGAGGCTCCCCCGGAGGCGGCGACGAAGACCGCCGGCGCCGCCGGGACGACCACCGGCACCCTTTCTCGAAACAGTGGGGACAGTCGCGAGTAGAGCGCGGCATGACCACCCTCACCGTCGCTCGCCGTCCCATCCCCGCAGCCCCCCGCGCGCTCGCCGTCGGCCTCGTCGTTCTGGCGGCCAGCGCCCTTCCGACCGACGTCCTCGCGGCGCAGGACGCGTCGCTCTACGTGCCCGCCGAGGACGGGACGCGCCTGGCGGTCGACGTCTATCTGCCGGAGGCCGCCAGCCTCGATTCGGGCGACGTGCGCGTCCCGGCCCTGTTGGAGCTCACGCGCTACTGGCGTTCCCGCGAGTCCCTGCGGGGCTCGCCCCTGCCGTCGTTGAACCGCCTGGACGCCTACCTCCTGGAGGGCGGCTACGCCCTCGTGAAGGTCGACGTGCGGGGGACCGGGGCCTCCTTCGGTTCGCGTGGGGCGGAGTACGGCCGTCAGGAGGTCCGCGACGGGAGCGCGTTGATCGACTGGGTCGTGGCCCAGCCCTGGTGCAGCGGGTCCGTCGGCGCCTACGGGACCTCGTACACCGGCACGACCGCCGAGTTCGTCGCGGCCTGCGAGCACCCGGCCCTGAAGGCCGTGATCCCGGGCTGGTCGGACTACGACCTCTACCGCAGTCCGGTGCGCCCGTATGGGCTCTACGTGGACTTCATCTCGGAGTGGAGCCGACTGGTCGGGCTGCTGGACGCCAACGACGGCCAGAGCCTGGGGGGCCTCGTGCGACGCGTCGACGCCGACGAGGACGGGGCCCTGCGGGAGGCCGCCGTGGCCCAGCACGCGGCGAACGTCCACGTCGAAGGGGCCGTGCGCGCGGCCGAGTTCCGCGACGACCTGTTCGGGGACAGCCAAGAGAGCTACGTGGACGGCAGCTCCTGGGGCTGGAAGGAGGAGATCGAACGTTCGGGGGTGCCGATGCTGGTGTTCGCCAGTTGGTTGGATGCCGGCACCGCCGAGGGGGCGCTCGAGCGCTTCCGGGACTTCTCGAACCCCCAGCAGCTCGTGATCCTGGCCTCGAGCCACGGGGGTCTGTTCCACGCGAGCCCCTACGCGGTCGACCGGGTGCCGCAACCCCCGGTCCCCTCCCAGGAGGAGCAGTTCGCGTTGCGCCTGGAGTTCCTGGACCGCCACTTGAAAGAGCAGCCCGAGGACGCGGAGGCGGCGTCGAGGCTGCCGGCGGCGATCCGCTACTTCAACCTGGGGGAGGAGGCCTTCCACGACACCGACGTCTGGCCGCCGGCGGGGACCGAGCGTCGCCGGGTCTACCTCCGGGACGCCGGCGCCCTGGCCTTCGATCCGCCCCAGGACGGGGACATGGCCTACGACGAGTACGAGGTCGACCCCGACGTCAGCACCGGACCGGGGAACCGCTGGTACACGCAGATGGGCCGGCCGGTGTTGGGCCTGTCGGACCGCGGGGCGATGGACGGGCGGATGTTGACCTACACGTCGGATCCCCTGGAGGCGGACCTGCAGATCACCGGGACCCCGAGCGTGCACCTGGAGCTCTCCAGCACCCACGCGGACGGCGCGTTGCTGGTCTACCTGGAGGACGTCGACCCCGACGGCAGGAGCCGCTACATCACCGAAGGCGGCCTGCGCTTGATTCAGCGCACCTTGGACGCCGAGGAGGTGGCCCGGACCGGACTGCCGACCCACACCTTCGCCCGGGACGACGCCGCCCCGTTGGTCCCCGGCGAACGCGTCACGATCGCCCTGCGCCTCTGGCCCACCTCGGTGCGCCTCCGCGCCGGCCATCGCCTGCGCGTGGCGATCGCCGGGGCCGATGCCGGGACCTTCGCCCCGGTGCTCCCACCCGCCAGCGAGGCGCCCCGGCTCCGGATCTCACGGAGTGCCGCGGCGCCCTCGTTCCTCGAGCTCCCGGTGCAGCAGCAGCGACGCTAGCAGCCCGCCGCGGGCCGGCCCCGGGGGAAGTGCGTCCTAGCGCTTCTCTTCGCCCGCCTCGGCGTCGACCCCGAGGCGGAACAGCCGCGTGTTCGTGCGCACGAACACGTCGCCCCGGGCCACGACGATGGACGCGCGCGCCGCGCTCTCGTCCTCGTCCCCGAGGCGCGCACGGTGCACGGTCTCTCCGGAAGCCGCGTCGATCACGTGGACATTGCCCCCGTGGTCCATCAGCCAGATCTTGCCGTCCGCTCCGGTCGGTGAAGAGCGCCAGCGGTGGTCCCGGGGGAGGTCGATCGACCAGGCCACCTCGCCGTTCGACGGATCGACCCGCGTCAAGGCATTGCGCAGGTCGGACAGGACGTAGAACGCACCGTCGTAGAAGAGCGGCGTGGGCACGTCGGTCGTCAGGGGGCTGCGGCGGCCGGGGCTCTTCCAGGTCAGGCCGTCCTGGGGCAGCGTGCCCTCGGCCCCCAGGGGGACCGCGCAGACCGGGGCACCCTTCGGGCCGCAGGCCAGCACGACGCCGGCTCCGACGACCGGGGACGGGACCAGGCGCCACCAGGCTTCGCGGTTCCCCTCGTTCCAGGTCCCCCAGCGCCACAGTTCTTCGCCGGTGGCCGGGTCGTGTCCGGTGATCACGTCGCCGCCGACGATCAGGATCTCTTCGCGCCCGTCCTCCCCGACGTACGGGATCGGAGTCGCGTAGGACTCGAGGGATTCCATGATCGCGTCGGAGGGGCGGACGTGGCGATAGAGGGTCTCGCCGTTCTCCGGGTCGATCGCGAGCAGGTAGGACTCGGCGCCCTGTCGACCCAGGCCGTTCGCCGGCTCGTCCCGCTGGAGCACCGGAAGGAACAGCCGTCCGTTCCACAGGGTCGGGCTGGCGGAGAAGGTCCACTGGAACGCGAAGTCCCCGTAGTCCTCCTGGATGTTGCGCGCCCACTGGCGGTCCCCGTCGAGGGAATAGGCGACCAGGTCGCCGTTCCCGAAGAAGAACACGACGCGCTCGCCGTCGCTGACGGCCGACGGGGAGGCGTAGTTGCTGCGGTTGTGGATCTTGGTCGCTTGGCCCTTGTCGCCCGGGCGATACCCGCTCCCGGCCAGGTCGACCCAGCGCTCCTCGCCGCTGCGGGCATCGAGGCTGATCGCGAGCAGAGCCCCCGCTTCGGGGTCGACCGCGGTCAGGTAGACGTTGTCTCCGACCACGATGGGCGTCGAGGCACCCGGACCCGGCAGGTTGGCGACCCAGCGGACCTGTTGTTCCTGGTCGAACGCGGTCGGCAGGCCCTCGGCGGTGGCCGAGCCGTCGAAGGCCGGTCCGCGCCAGTGGGGCCAGTCCTGGGGGGAAGCCCCCTGGGCACCGGCGAGGGGAGCGAGGGACAGGGTGAGAACCGATGCGGAGAGGAGTCGTCGCATGACGGGACCGAAACGGGGACAACGGAGCCGGGGAGGCCCGGAATGCTATCACGATGGGAAGGGGGACCGCCGGGCGCGATGGGGTAGCATCCCCCGCGGAGGTCCCGATTCCCATGCAAGTCCAACGCCCCTTCGGTCCGTCACCCGTTCGTGTCCTCGCCGGCCTGTTGCTGCCGTGTTTGTTGGTCTCCTGTGAGGCCCTCGCGAATTCGGGCGAGTCGAGCGTCCCGGGGGGGTCGCCCGGGGCGTCGACCGAAGCCAGCGCCGGGACGTTGCGGGTCAGCGCCCGCGCACCCGCGCCCCTCGTGATCTCCGACGCGGGGCCGGTCCAGGTGTCGTTCGACCTGGGTAAGCCCGCGCCCGCCAACGGCCTGGTGCTGTTTCTGGCGGCGCTGCCCGAGGGCGTCGTACAAGTGCCCAGTCAAGTCCAGGTCCCGGCCGGGGCGCAGCGGATCGACGCCCTGGTGCTGACGCCCGAACCGGTCCGCGATGGCGCGACCGCACCCCGGGCCTTCCAACTGTACTTCGTCAGTCCCCTCGCCGGCGAGAGCGTCGTCGAGGGCCAGGTCTTCGACCGCGGCGCAGCCCCGGCCGGGGTGCTGGAGTACTACGCTGGACACCAGGGCGTCAGCCCTGCCGAAGGCGGCATCCTGGGGCGCTGACCCGGGTCGTCGAACCCGCCGCTCCCCGTGCCGGGGCCTCGCCCCGCGTTCCCTCCCGCTTCGCTCACTCGTCCTCGACCGACCCATGACCTTCTCGTTCGGCCTGCTCCTGTCGTTCGCTCTCTGCCCCCTCGTCGCCTCCGACGAACCCGGTCCCACGGAGGGTCAGCCGCCCGCCCAGGAGGGGTCCACGCGGGCCTTTGTCGGGGCGACGCTCCTGCCCATCAGCGGCCCGGCGATCGAGGACGGCGTGTTGATCGTGCGTGACGGCAAGATCGCCCAGCTCGGCGCCCGTGCGTCGATCACGATCCCGACCGGTGCCGAGGTCCACGACGTCAGCGGCCGCGTGCTGATGCCGGGCCTGGTGGACACCCACAGTCACATCGGCGGGGGCAGCGCGGCCGACCGTAGTGCGCCGATTCAACCCGAGGTGCGCATTCTCGATTCCATCGACGTGCGCAGCGCGAGCTTCCAGCGGGCCCAGGCCGGAGGCATCACGACCGCGAACGTGATGCCCGGCTCCGGGCACCTGCTGTCCGGCCAGACGGTGTATCTGAAGCTGCGGGATGCCGGGACGATCGAAGAGCTGGCCCTGCGGCGGGCCGACGGCGCCTTCGATGGCGGGATGAAGATGGCCAACGGCACGAACTCCCGGCGGGACCCACCGTTCCCCGGCACGCGCGGCAAGTCCGCCGCCCTGGTGCGCGAACGCTACGTCGAGGCCGTCGCCTACCGCGATGCCCTGGCCGCCGCGGCGGCGGGGGAGGGGGACCCGCCGACCCGGGACCTCGGCCTGGAAGCCCTGGTCGAAGTGCTGGACGGGACGCGCATCGTCCATCATCACACGCACCGGCACGACGACATCCTGACCGTCCTGCGCCTGCGGGAGGAGTTCGGGTTCCGCGTGGTGCTGCACCACGTGAGCGACGCCTGGAAGGTCGCCGACGAGATCGCCGCCGCGGGGGTGCCGTCTTCGATCATCGTGATCGACAGCCCCGGCGGGAAGCTGGAGGCCCGCGACATCAAGCTCGAGAACGGCGCGGCCCTCGAGGCCGCCGGCGCGGCGGTCGCGTTCCACACCGACGACTGGATCACCGACTCGCGCCTGTTCCTGCGCTCGGCGGCTCTGGCCGTCCGCGCCGGGATGTCGCGCGAGAAGGCCCTCGCCGGACTGACCCTGGAGGCGGCGCGCATGCTCGATCTGCAGGATTCGGTGGGCAGCCTGGAGGTCGGCAAGGACGCGGACCTCCTGGTCCTGACCGGTGATCCCCTGTCGGTCTATACCCACGTCCAAGAGACCTGGGTCGAAGGCGAGTGCGTCTTCGACCGCGCGAACGAACAAGACCGTCTGTGGGCCGTGGGGGGCCCCGGGGCCGGCGAAGACTACCAACCCATCTGCTGTGGAGGACCGAACTGATGATCAGCCGCACCTGCTCGCGCTTCTTCACGGCCTGCGTGGCCGTGCTCTTCGCGCTGTCCAGCCTGGGGTCGGCCCAGGACATCTACGTGCGCGGCGGCCTCGTGCACACCGCCGCCGGCGACCCGATCGAGGACGGCGCCGTGCTGGTCCGGGGCGGCAAGATCATCGCCGTGGGGCCGGCCGCCTCGCTCCCGGCCCCCGAGGGCGTTCGCGTGCTCGAGGCCGCGGTCGTGACGCCCGGGCTCATCGACGCCCACTCCGTGGTGGGCTTGGCCGGTTGGTTGAACAGCGACCACGACCAGGACCAGCTCGAGGGATCCACGGCCCTGCAGCCCGAGCTGCGGGCCATCGACGCGTACAACCCCCGCGAGCCCCTGATCGAATGGGTGCGCAGCTTCGGGGTCACGACCGTGCACACCGGGCACGCGCCCGGGGCCGTGATCTCCGGCCAGACCCTGATCGCGAAGACCCGTGGGGACACCGTGGAAGAGGCGGTGTTCGTCCCCCGGGCCATGGTGGCCGCGACCCTCGGAGAGTCGGCGACCCGCGAGGGCAAGGAGGTGCCGGGAAACCGCTCGAAGGCCGTCGCCCTGTTGCGGGCCGAGCTGATCGCGGCGCGGGGGTACGCCGACAAGCGCGCGGCGGCCACCGAGACGCCGCCCGAGCGGAACCTGCGCCTCGAGGTCCTGGCGGACGTCCTCGCCGGTGAGGTCCCGCTCCTGGTCACGGCGCACCGCGCCGGCGATCTGATGACCGCCCTGCGCGTGGCGGCGGAGTTCGACCTGCGCCTCGTGTTGGACGGGGGAGCCGAGATCGCCTCGGTGCTGAAGGAGGTCCAGCAGGCGGGGGTCCCGGTGCTGTTGCACCCCACGATGATGCGACCGGTCGGCGAGGCCGAGAGCGCGTCGATGGAGACCGCCGCGCAGCTCCAGGCGGCAGGCCAGCCGTTCGCGTTGCAGAGCGGCTTCGAGAGCTACGTCCCGAAGACGCGGGTCGTCCTGTTCGAGGCGGCGATCGCCAGCAGCTACGGCTTGCCCTTCGCGGACGCCCTGGCCGCGATCACGATCCAGCCGGCGCGCATCCTCGGGATCGACTCCCGGGTGGGCAGCCTCGAGGTCGGCAAGGACGGGGACCTGGCGTTGTTCGACGGGGATCCCTTCGAGTACACGTCCCACTGCGTGGGGGTGGTCATCGAAGGGGACTTGGTCAGCGATACGGTTCGTTGATGCGCCACTGAATCCGGGGGACCTCCTTGGCACAGGAACCTCTCATCCTCGATGGCCGCTTGGTGCTCGAGACGGTCGAGCGGCTCGAACAGCGCATCCGTGAGCGCTTCCCCGACCGGGGCCTGGCCCAGGTCTGTGCGCGCCTCCTGGTGATCGGACGCAAGTCCGAGGAGCGCATCGCCTGGCTCAAGCGCCCGATCCTCGGCGTGCGCGTCTTGGTCTTCTTCCTGATCGCGGTGTTGATGTTCGGTGTCTTCGCGGCGATCGCCAGGGCGCGCGGGGAGGTGGGGCCCGTCGGGTTCTACGAGATGATCCAGGTAGTCGAAGCGGGCATCAACGATGCGGTCTTCATCGGCCTGGCGATCTTCTTCCTGTGGAGCCTGGAGCGGCGGATCAAGCGCGCCCGGGCCCTGGTCGGGATCCAGAAGCTGCGCTCGATCACGCACATCATCGACATGCACCAGCTGACCAAGGACCCGGCCCGCTCTCTGAAGGTTTGGGCCGGGACGGCCTCCTCGCCCGAGTCGAACCTGTCGGTGTTCGAGTTGGACCGCTACCTGGACTATTGCAGCGAGATGCTCTCGCTGACGGGCAAGCTGGCGGTCCTGTACGCGGAGAACTACGACGACCCCGAGGTGCTCGCGTCGGTCAACGAGGTCGAGCTCCTGACCACGGGTTTGTCCCGCAAGATCTGGCAGAAGCTGATGATCCTGGAGATGACCACCGCGCCCAGCATCGACCGGAGTCAGAACCCGAGCACGTGGTCGTAGGCGTTGGACAGGGCGAAGGACGGTGCCCCGCCCGCGTGGATGCCCTGGGTCGACAGGGTAAAGCCGGCGAAGGACAGGTCCTCCGGAATCGGCATGATGAAGGTCGCGGTCGGTCCGCATTCCGTCGCGAACCCCAGGAGCTCGCCGCCGGGGTCGAAGGCATTCACCAGCAGCGTCTGTCCACCGGTCAGGGGCAGGTCGAGGGGCGTCTTGAAGCCGACGATCAGCGCGATGCTGTGCCCGGTCGTGTTCCCCAGGTCGATCGTCGCGGTGTAGGTGGACCCGAGGGACGGGGGCGTGGAGGTCTCGTAGCTGGCGGGGTTCGTGCCCGAGTTGCGGAAGGTGTTGCTGGCGGCCGGGGCGGAGATCAGGTTCGCCGCGAAGATCGCGACGCCGCCGTTGGCGTTGTCGGCATTCTCGAAGGTCAGGGTGGACAGGGACTTCCCGCCGAAGAAGGACAGGTTGACGACGTGTTCCGAGATCAGCAGGTTCCCGTCCGGCAGTGCCAAATCGACTGAGCCGGTACCGAGGAACGTTCCCCCGAACCAGTCGGGCCCGCTGGCCGTGGTCGTGAAGCTCGTCCCATCGGAGAAGCCGAACACGACGTCGAAGCCACCCCCACCATTGCTGATGTGGAACAGGATGCTCGCGGTGGTCACCAAGCCATCGGGGAGCGGGATCGGCGTGGCCAGGGTCGTGATCTGTGGCCCGCTCTGGTCCACGTTCGGCAGCCAAGCGGGTTGGATCCCCTCCGCATCGCCGTTGGCCGAGGTGTCGAAGGCGACCCCACCCCCGGCGACCTTGTCGCGGTTGCCGAGGTGGACGAGGTCGAGGACTCCCGGCGTATCGACCAAGGTGTGCGCATCCAAGAGCGGGTCCGCCGGGATGCCGGCGGAAAAGTCGAGGGCCCGGTCCGAGATCGAGCGGAACCCGTCCGGGTCATCCGGTAGCCCGGCCTCGCCCGCGTGGACGATTCCGTTGAAGTTGTACGCCAAGGGGATCGGCGTGACCGTCTGCGCGGTGGGGAGCGAAGTGAGCAGCACCGCGCCGATCAGGACGCGGAGGGTGCGTTGCGTGAGGCAGCGCGGGGTCAAGGGGGACTGTCGCGGGTCCATCGAATCTCCTCCCGGGGATGCCTGGTGTCGTGTGGTCTGTGCCTCTCTGGTTCCTCCGTATCCCTCTCTGAGGCCTCTGGTTCCGATTCTCGCGCAGGAATCCGATCCGAGGTCCGCGATCTTCGCCGTGCCCCGCATCTGCCGGGATCTCGAACACTGCCTTGACGAAAGCGCGCCGCGCCTGTGGGCCGGTACCATGCCAGGATCATGGCGACCTTCACCGTACTCCTCGCGCTCACGTTCTCTTTGCAAGCCCCCCTCGAGCGCCCGGCCCAGGTGGGGCAGCCCCCGATCCAGGCCGGGGCGTGGCCGGAGTACCGCGGCCCCGGAGCCGACGGCCATGGGGGCGCCGCCCGGCCACCGCTGACGTGGTCCGAAGGGGAGAACGTCACCTGGAAGGTGCCGGTCCATGGACGCGGCTGGTCGTCACCGGTGATCTCCGAAGGCCGCGTCTGGCTGACGACCGCGACTCCCGAGGGCCACGCGCTGTCGATCCTGGCCTTCGATGTCGATTCCGGGGAGACCCTGGTGGACAAGGTCCTGTTCGAGGTCGAGGAGCCCCAGCACCGCAATGCCCTGAACAGCTACGCGTCTCCCTCCTGCGTCCTGGAGCCGGGACGGGTGTACGCCCACTTCGGGGATGCGGGCACGGCCTGCCTGGACGCCGGCAGCGGTGAGGTCCTGTGGGAGCGCAGGGACATCCGCTGCGACCACATGGAAGGGCCGGGATCGTCGCCGATCCTGTTCGAGGATCTGTTGGTCTTCAACGTCGATGGGGGGGACGTGCAGTTCGTGATCGCCCTGGACAAGGGGACCGGCGAGACCGTCTGGCGCACGGACCGCTCCGTCGACCTCTCCACCCTCGCGCCGGACCTGCGCAAGGCCTACTCGACTCCGATCCTGGTCGAGACCGACGAGCGCATCGAGCTGATCAGCTCCGGCGCCCAGGCCACCGTGGCCTACGACCCCCGCACCGGTGAAGAGCTGTGGACCCTCCGCCACGCAGGCTTCTCGATGTCCTCCCGCCCGATCTTCGGGGCCGGCCTGGTCTTCCTCAACTCGGGCTTCATGCGCCCCCGCCTCCACGCCGTCCGCCCCGGCGGTGAGGGAGACGTCACCGAGACCCACCTCGCCTGGTCGACCGCCAATGGCGTCCCCACCATGCCCAGCCCCGTCTTCCACGACGGCCTCCTCACCCTGATCTCCGACGGCGGCATCGCCACCTGCCTCGACGCCCTCTCCGGCGAGGTCCTGTGGAAAGAGCGCATCGGCGGCGAGTTCAGCGCCTCCCCACTCCTCACCGACGACCGCCTCTACCTCTTCGACCGCGAAGGAACCACGACCATCCTCCGCCCCGGCCCCACCTTCCACCCCCTCACCAAAAACACCCTCCCCACCGGCTGCATGGCCTCCCCCGCCCTCTCCCAAAACGCCCTCATCCTCCGCACCAAAACCCACCTCTACCGCCTCGAAGACCCCCAAGAACCCCCCCA
>CAAKHF010000026.1:37173-50202 GCA_901007745.1 Hippocampus kuda
GGGGGGGGGGGGGGGGGGTACCTCCTCTGGTGGGACATGCCCGGAACGCATCAGCAGAGAGCCGTTCGGGAGACATCCAAAACTGGACCCCAAGCCGCCTCATGTGGCTCCTCTCGATGCGGAGGATCAGCAGATGACCCGACTTTCCGGCCTCTGCCTGGGAACGAGCCCAGCCACCATCGGGACACGTGCGTCCGTAATCTTGTTCTCTCAGTCAAGACTCATAGCTCGTGGCCATCGATGAGTGTGAGAACGCAGAGAACAATCATAACAATCATTAAAATGCTGTCAAAATAATGATTGGTCACACCTCTTCCCAAAGGCACAGTCGCCGCACATTTGACCTTTCAGACGACCAAACTGCAAATGTTCTGATTATGTCTAAGGAATAAGATGATGAACCTGACAAGTGACCAATGTTTACAGGCTGTGAGTATCGCGCTTTAAAAACTTGCAATAGACCCGTTTTGAGTTTTGCACTGACCGAGTGGCACCAAACTCTCCAACTATTCAAGAGGAACCGTTACAGTGGCAGCAGCATTGGGGGATCGACACATGTGATTCTCCGCTAATGTAAAAGGAGATCTCATGAAAATTTGCGGTTTTCACTTGACTAAACCACTCAACGGTGTCGTCGGTGTGGCGAGAAGGAGGGTTTGCGTTACCTGTCCAGTGATGCCGGTGATGAGAGCCACTTTCTTTTCCTTCTTGATGTCTCCCACGACGCCGATGTCGCTGGTCGCAGGTTCGGAACCCCGAGACATTGTTATCTGGGGGGATTCGGTTCACCAAAACCAAACGCCACTAAATGTTTGTTTAGTTTGCACCGCTTCACCTCAAGACTTCCTGCACCGTTCGGCACCGCAAGCAAGCAAACTGACGCCGTGACGCCACAGATTACGTATCAGGAAGAGGCCGTGAAATAGCCAATGGGCGCAGAGCAGGAGAAGGCCGCCATCAAGAGTGGCGAGCGGATTTCCACGCTGGGGCTTCAACCAACAGCGCCACATTCAGGAGGGGAGGGGAAATTTACATACAAATCAATGTGTTTTGTTTTTCAAGCCAACGGTCCATTTTCGCATCCAATATTTCAAATCTGTACTCGATACGCGCTTTACATCTCTCACTTTGTTTTCAAGGCATATTGTGGAAGAATATGTTGCTCCCTCAAGGGGAGGGTGAGCAGTTTAAGTTTACAACGGGGATAACAAAGAGCCTGAAGTGCTCCATTTTAGGACCGCAAAGGATTACATTTCATATTTTATCAACAAAGGTGTTTGAATAACAAGCAGTTAGAGCACAGGTGTCAAAGTCAAGGCCCCGGGGCCAGATCTGGCTCGCCACATCATTTTATGTGGCCCGCGGAAGCAATTCAAGCATATCAACTTCCATCATGCTTGCTAAAGTCTGACCCAAAATTTCAAAATATCACATCTAATATCATAATTACAATGTTGGAACAATCCATTATTCTTGACTTCTGATGTCAAAACCAATTATCCATCTATTTGTTGTTTGCTGTGTATGTAATATGTGGAGGTGGTCCAACATTTATATGGTTTCACAAAATTCACAGTCATAACAGCCCTCCAAGGGAAACCGTAACTACAATGTGGCCCGTGACAAAAATGAGTTTGACACTCCTGAGTTAGAGGGAGAATTATTGATAGCATCTGCTCTTATCACTAATTCTTTCTCCTGTTTAAAACTCAAATAGGGCACAGCATGGTTGGAGTGACTTTTTTATTACAATTAAAAGTAAATATTTTGATACGAGCCTTTCAAGATTGCCGTGTGGAGTCTGCATGTTCCCCCTGTGCCTGCTTGGGTTTTCTCCGAGTACTCTGGTCTCCTTCCAAGTTTCAAAATTATGTGTGGCAAGTTAATGGAACACTCTGAATTGTCCTTTGCTGTGATTGTGAGCGCGACTGGTTGTTTGACTACGTGTGTGCCCTGCGATCGGCAGGCAACCGGTTCAGGGTTGCCGACTGGGCATGCTGGGATAGGCTCCAGCATGCCCTTTGACCCTTGTGAAGAGAAGTGGATCAGAAAATGGATGGATCATGAGACTACAAGATATGCTACATCTTTTTTTTTCCTTCCTCTGGACCTTTATTCTTCTCTTCATTGGGTTCGAGTTGTAGTGCATCACTGTGTATTCGAAGCCGTTTATTTGAGTCTGACGGTATAAACTGTCAGGAGAAACTTATCTGGGTATAGGGGGTCGTATTTTTCTTGGTATGAGCAGGACTGATTGACACTGCAGTTTCATACTGTACGTGTATTTTTAAAGTTCTAAGTTACTTACTTTTATATATGGCAGCATGTGATTTATCGTCAAGCAGGTGCCAGATTTGGTTTCACTGCAGAAGAGTCCAAGTGGAGAGCCCGTGTGCCTTTTCACATCTTCTCTTGATTGATGGGCCGGTGACGCCACCCGAGATCACACTCAAATATTATTTTCGTAATGTTATTTGGATGCACTTGTACTATAAAACGACTTTGCTTCCCTCGTTTTGGGCTGCTCAGTGGGAGGGGAACCATTATCGTCGGAAAGCATGCAGATCCTAACTAAACTGAAAGAAATGTCATTCCGCCCCTGTCGTACAACAACCAAAACCAACTGTGACGCCTTGTGGATTTGTTTTTGCAATACAGTCCGAACTACTGGCGCTGCTGTTGTTTTAGTTTATTTTTTTTATTTTTATGAATGTGTACTTGTTTCCATATAAAGTTTGATATTGATGTTTTTCTTTTAAATCTTTTCAAATTGTGTGGAAAGATCATTTCCGGTTCAGGGTCACGTGTACTGGATAACGCGAAAGGATCAGAGAGAGAACTCGCGTTTGATGTGGACAGCAGCTTTCCACTCATCGGTGATCTCTCAAGAGAGTATGCGGGCCGTCTTGTGTCTTTTCATCGTGTTGCCTCGATTGCGAGTTAGCGGGGCGTCGATAGAGCTGTGCCCGGTGACGGTGCACGCACAGGCAGCCGTGAATCTGCGACAGCCCGGTCCTCCTTGGGAGATTTTCCCACCTCCATGTGGTGACGAGGGGAGTCCGCCGTAATTGTAGCCGTTATGATGCAGACACTTCGTCACCACTCGCGACACCAAACGACACTTCAGAGTTCCAAAGAGTGCTTCCAAATGTCGCAGTTTGCTGTTCATTTGTGAGGAAACGGAATCTTGCATCGATTTCCGTATATCAATCCACAACACGACACGTCAGTGTACTTTATTTGTGCTTTCATTTATACAGATTCTATTTTCATTCATATAATTACACAAAACAATTGTTGTAATATGAAACAAGCAACTACTACTCCAAATGTCAAAGCTTTTCAGTTCACAGTGGAACCGCAAACAGTTGTGACATACAGTCCCCTCACATAAAGATGCAATGGTCAAGAAATCTCCACAAGCCAAGCAAAACATGATAACAGAAAGAGACATGACTGAGGAGGGGGGATGTCCACCCCCCCCCCCCACAATAAGAAACGTGCCAAGCATGAATCAAAAGATCGAATAACAAGAATGAGGGGCAGCCGCTGCCTTTCCATTGATTGCATTCCGGTCAAGACTGTTGACGATCCTGCCCAAAATCTACGCGGCGCACAATCTCGAGGTTGGACTCCTCCATTTTAACCAACCTCTCACTAAATGTGCAGAAATGAGAGAAACCAGGCACTTCAAGTATTAGCCTGGTGTTGAAACCAGTCAATAAACCGACATCAAAATCAACAGCAGTCAGCAACATGAAACATTCATAGGTAGTATTGTGTAGTCTGTGTGACGCCTTCATGGAAGGTGAGAATGGGGGCTACCTACTCCAGACTGTCAAAGCAAAGGGCAGCCAGCGGCATGAAAGGAAATGGCAAGAAAAGTAGCGTACGTGTGCGATGAGCATGACGGGCATCGGGAGCGCGCTGACATCTAGAGATTTTTGTGCAATACGTGTAATGTACAAAATGACGTGTTCAACAAGATCGATGTGTTCTAAGTTATTCACAAAATAACTCATAAGACTTGAACATAAAATAAAGAAACATGTCTTCTCCAAAATATAAATGTTGATTACAGTAAGTAATAAGTTATTTTGTAACTAATGGTTGGAGGGGGAAAAAAGTGCCATGCATGCAAAAAGACAGTCAATCATTTTTCTGTCGAACGTGGTGGAATCTAAAACAATCTGTCATCATCCGTCCGCGTTCATTTTGTCGCTCCAATTAAAATCCTGAATTATACATTGTAAAATCTAGTGTGACCCTCCGACGCGAAACCGATCGGAAGTTGGGCGTCCATGTTTGGAGCCGGAGCCCCAAAAGCGTTGACCATGTGAAAATGATCCATTGTCATAGTTGTGATTCAAACACCAGAAAAAGAAGTCACGATTAGTCCCCGCTTGGAATTGGTGTGATTTTCTTTGCCTTAATCTCCCAAAAAATTATGCGGTGACATCTTCATGACCCAAAGTCCATAAATCAACCAACCTAAGCGGCTGCTGCTATGCATCCCACAAAGAAAAAAAGTCTGGTGTCAACACAAAGTTTTTGGGGTTCCCTTCAGCCTCAGATTTCATTTCAAAAGTTGTCAACAACAAGATGCCGTCATGCAATCCCTGGTGGAGTAAACAAATGCTGGGCAAACGCTGAAAGGTTTCTTCAGAATCAAAAGTGATTTTTTTTTTTTAACAAGATCTTGTTTGTATATGGGTACGAAAATTTGGCATGATCAAGTCATGTTATGGGAAAAAAGTGGTGTTGATTACATCGAGTTCTGGGAATTACACGCAGCCATTGCGAAGGAGTCCATTTTTTGGGAGTACTTTAACGTAACAACATGATAAGATGTCCACCGTGATCACCGCTGTCCCTGGAAGGGTTAAATTGACATTTATTTCCCAAATACGATGCGTTCCTGACAATAAAATCCATTTGAGCGCTGCGTTTTGGGCTGCAGGGTCCCCCATGTGTGCAGAGGCATGTCACCGCACATATCAGTGCGGTATTTCGACTTCGCTTTTATCTTCTTACACTTTGTACCTCGAATGATAAATTGACCCATTTCTTGTTCCGGCCTCAATGAAGTCGACTGCAGATCAGCTGTCCGAGCAGCTGTACCAAGCTAATGCGGCGGAAACTCGGCAGAGAGTCGATATTCCGTAGCCATACGGGTACAGCAGCATTGGTCCAGTCAGTGTTGGGCACCGAGGCCCGACATTGTCCAAAGGCCTGCTGGCGGCCTCGCAGAGTTTCTGCAGAGGAAAGTGACTTCCTTTTTATTTTATTTTTTGTTAGGAGACGGCACCTTCAAAAAGGAATGAAAACAAAGCGACTGTTGTCAGTTGTAGTCATCTGCAGAGCAGGAAATGACCTCACCTCTCTAGGACTCTGGCGAGGGCGGTGCTGTGGGCTGACATTTGTCTTTCTGCAATGAGACGGGGAATGCATTGAATTAGAATACCGCAACATACAACTGTACAGTATACGGTGTGTGTGTCTTTACGGTAGCCGAGGTTGCCTGCATCCAGGCGACCCAACTATTTGTAACCCAATGCTACCAATCAAAGGTCAATGGGCCAAGAATTGATTGTGTTACTATCACTTCTATCACAAAATTCATGCCTTCGTCACATCTCGGCCGGATTACTGTAACGCGCTTTACTTCGGAGTCAGCCAATTCATATTCAAAACCCAGCTCAAAACCCACCTATTCAGACTTGCTTATCCACCTTAAATCTTTCTCTTCTTTGTTTATAATTTTATCTGTGGTTTTATTATTTGCTCTTGGTTGTAAAGTGTCCTTGAGTGTTGTGAAAGGCGCTTGCAAATGAAACGTATTATTATTATTATTATTATTATTATTATTATTATTATTATTATAATCCTCCATGAAGCCTCTCCAGTAGGTCCAAAATGCTGCCATTCACCTCTTGACTGGTAATTGATCCATGTACAGCATTTTGTATACTACGGTCGTTGCTTTCAAATGCTCGAGAGATACAGTTCAGTTGAGACTATGTTGTCTGCTTGGGCGTAGTTTGGGAATTTGGCAGCCAGCAAACAGCCTCCATCAGATGTTTCAGCGCTAAATGTGTATGTGTGCATCTGCCCAAAATGTCCACGTAAGACATCTAACTGACTCTTACCTTCACATGTAACTGATAGTGCAGCCTTTGGTCTGCCAGCCAGGAGTGTCTGAGAGCTTCCGTCGCGCTCATCCTCCAGCTTTTGCTCTTGACCAGCAAACGCGTGATGAAGTCTTTGGCCTCTTCAGAAACGTCTGTGAACTCTTCCTCCTCAAAGTTCCACTGACAGGCCAGGATGTTGTTGAGAGTCTCGTTGTCATCATCCCCGAGGAAAGGTGACAAGCCACTAAGTCTGAATGGAACGAGGAGAGAAAAGAAAGTCGGAAGCGAATTAGCTTGGAAGAAGGAGCCCTCCGAAGAAAAGTAGGCGGTGAGAACTCACAGCATGTAAGTGATGACGCCGAGGCTCCACATGTCTGTCGGGAAGGAAACAAACTCGTAGTTGATGACTTCTGGGGCCAAAAACTCAGGTGTTCCGAAGTTGACCTTCAGCTTCTCTCGAGGTTTATACCTGTTGGGGACATGCGATGTTTTAAACCTTTGATTAAAAAAAAAAAAATGTCATGAATCATTCTAGAAAGATTTTACCTCCGGGCTAGACCAAAATCGATTATTTTTATCTTGTTTGTTGCTCTGCTGACACAAAGAATGTTCTCTGGCTGGAAAACAAGAGGAAACATGAAACATATGCTGTCGAAATGACTCCAGACAAAAAAGAAAAAGCTACTTGTCCCCCCCCCCACCCCCCCAAGAATAATAATAAAATAAATCTTAGTCCCGCAACCCTTGTGAGGATAAAGCGGATCAGAAAATGGATGGATGGATGGATACATCTTCATGTAGGTGACTGGACTTTTTCAGAATTGTCCATGTTGATGTTTTAAGAATTATTCCTTTGTTGTGTGTTCACAAACACCCCCAGAGAATTTAGTTTGTGATTTCCTCGCTGGATTTTCTGTTTTAGTGCATTATTTTCGATTTTCTCAGTGCCATTGAAGCTATCATGAATTTACATTTTTCTGAGGCGGTCTTTGAACGCCTCTCGATCCGAACGCGCAAGAGAAGGCTCACGCTTTGTTCGCTTGTGCCTCACTTGTGAGATTCGAAAAATTATAACGGCATGCCAAGATGTGTTTGTCGCCAAATAACCAACATAGCCTCATGACGTTTTCAAAGAAGTAACAAATGATTCCAAATGGTTACCTTGAGGTCGAGATGTAGTATGTACATTCGGTGCATGTACTGCAGTCCCTCGCAGATTTGCCGGATAAACAGCACTGTGTCAAACTCAGTCAGGTTGCAGTTCTCGTCGATGATGCGGTCGAACAGTTCGCCCCCCTCGACACTGAGGCGCACGCACAGAGAAGAACAAAGCGTGGTTTGCATCGGGGAAGGGGGTGGGGGGCGACGCGTGAGAGGAATCGCGCAGCACCAACTTACTACTCCATGACCAGGATGATGTCGTGACGAGACTCAAAGGCCGCGTAGAGCTGGATGAGGTTGCAGTGATTGAGCTGGTTCATCACCTGGATCTCGTTCCTCACCACGTCCTGGGGGGGTTTAGGGGGGGGAGCAATTCAGTACTGTATTTGGAACTCATAGTGTGTAGCGGAAGCTGCAAGTTGAACATCATCGCTTTTGTCGATTTCAAAATATATATATTTTTTTAATGTGAAAACAATTTGAACCGCCTTAAGAAATATGTACGCAATAGCAATATGTATGCAGTACTTTGCATACTGCACCTTTTCCTTCTGGCTCCTGGCCTTAATGATCTTGGCGGCCAACGTTAGGCCAGATGAGTTCTCGATGCACTTGTGGACCTGGCCAAAACGTCCCCTGGTGGAAGAGAGTAGACCGTTACATAGGTCAGGGGTCACCAACCTCTTTTGTGTCACAGATCAGTTGAGACAAGTACTGCACATGCTGTTCGTGGACCGGCAACCATTTTTTTTCCCCCATCAAGTTTAAATAGGCAGTTTTAAAGCATTGGTACTGACAAAAAAAAAAAAAGCTTGAGGATATTTTTTCCATTCCTTTCAAACAGTTTGATTCAGTAGGATGACAAATGTAGAATATTATAAAATAATATAATAAAAACATTTCTAAACTGAACTATGAAGAAAATACATTCTTTCTCCTGCAATGTAAACATGGTGCACAAGTCATGAAAAAAAAAAAAAAAAAAGTAATTGGTGCAATGTACTGTGAATGTCATTTGAGTGTTTTGAAAGGTGCTTATAAATGAAATGTATTATTATTTTTTGTTTGTTTGGTTGGTTTTTCTTTTTTTTTTTTTTGGGGGGGGGTCTCCCAATATGAAAATAAGCTCAGGCAAAGTCTAATTGTGACGTCTGGCATCGCTCACCCTCCCAGGACCTCGTCTCTGTTGATGGAGTAGTAGGCCGCTATTTGATGAGGTTTGGGAGTGACGATGCGATGATCGAAAGGTGCCGATGGCGGAGGACTGGAGTCTGAAACGATTACAATTAAAACGAGGAGATTATGACAAAGTCTGAGGAATGCAAATCAGGCGGCACAATGCAAATGATTAAACCAAATCATTAGCTGCTTAGTCAGAGTGTCAATTTATGAAAAAAGAGAGTTTTTTTCTGTTTTGTTTTTCCAGGACTTAACCTCCGAGTGAACACGTAGCTGGACAAATGCACCCCAAATACAAAGTCTGGATTGTTTTCACTGTTTGACTCTCCAGCCTTAGTGAAGGTCCCTGATAAACTTTCTAGTTCTAGATGTGATCACGATAACGTTGCTAAAAGAACAAATCCTTTGGCGGCCCGTGACTTTTGGACGGACGCATATCACCACACGACAATTTTTTGAAGAAACCCAGTCAAGCGGTGAGAGTTTTTGCTGACACTCAGCATGAAAGGCGGGACTTGTCCGCTTCTCACCGATGAGGAATTCCTTCACATCAGACTGGTGGTTGTTTCCCTGTTCAGCTTCTGCGTGGACCGCATCCGAGTCGGCGTGTTTGGTCGTCTCCGTCTCCAACACAACTCCGTCAGCATTCGGATCTTGACCGCCATCCACTCGACTCTTTTTAAGATCGTCCGTCGCCAGTCGCTCTTCGGTGACGCGGCGTTTGCTGCAGGCGTCCGCGTCGACACCGACGTCGTCAGAGCTGCAAACGCAAGCCGGCGTCACTTCTTCATACCCGTTGTTTGTGGAAGCCGTGACGAAAAATGACACATCGATAAATACCTCTCCGTTTTAACGATAGGAGTCGTATTGGCAGTCTGGGAAGAAATGTCTGCTTCTGAGTTACTCCCTTCATCTCGCTCATCGTCGGTCTTCTCTGGATTGAAATCTGCTGAATTGATCTCAAATTCCACCTCTTCGTCAGGGCCCGAGTCGTCAAAGACCTCTTCGCTCTCCTGATTGGAATCGTTCAGAATCAAGGTGGACGACTCAAGATGTCTTCCGTTTTCCCTGTCCTCGGCCTTATTGTTTCCATGACAATGGTCGATGTTCTTCTGGTTGAGTTTTGCGACCTGCTCTGGCAGAACCGATTCCGTCAGTGTGTCTTCTGTAGGGAGAGACAAAGGCAAATCACATCTTAGTGCAGTTTGATGTCATTTTGAGGCAAGCTTCTTTTTTAGTCTTGAATGGAATACATTGGTTTCTGTTGTTAAATCCAACTTCTTTCATTTTAGGCAGCTGCCTAAAGTCAAGCCTCTCCTTTGTTACGAGCACTCGGAGATACAGTCCTTTGTGAAATCTCGGCCAGATTACTGGAACGCATTTGACTTTGGAGTCAGCCGATCCTCCATGAACCGTCTCCAGTCGGTCCACAACACTGCCGCTCACCTTTTGACTGGTACTCGTAAGAGGGAGCACATCACTCCTATTCTGGCTCCCTCTCCATGTTAGAGTTCTTTTTAAGATCCTCGAGAAGCCTTTTCCATTGCTGGTCCCTCTCTTTGGAAGGATCCCCCAGCTGAACGTTCAGCAAGCCCCCTCATTGCCCATCGTTAAAACTCATCTTCAAACTCATTTTTATTCTTTGGCTTTGGACTCAGCATGAAATTTGATTTTTTTTTGTTGTTGTCCTGTTTTTGTGCTTTCTACTGTCCTCGTTATTCATTTATTGTTTTATTGTTTGTTATCGTAGGAATTCTTTTTGCAGCACTCACAGCACTTTGTATGCGGCGGTGGTTGATGAAAACTGCTCGAGAAATACACTTGAGTCGAGGAATGTGTAACATAATCCCTTCAAACAACTATTGAACGGTACCACTACGACTACTGCTATCACCACGACTCACAATTTAAACAATAGTAAAAATAATCATTTTAGTGCCATGGCATTTTAAAAAAGAAGAAAAACCTGTCACCGTTACCATCAGCAACTTGACTGGGATGTCTCAAAATGCCGCTCGTGAATGATGAGCTTACCTGAAGTTTCCAGGGACCTCCTCTTCTTCTGGGCTTTCAGGTTCACTTTTCCTTTATCCTTGTCGTCTTTTCCCTTTTGGAAGGCAGAAACCACAATTCAGCATGAGCGACCTTGATCCTCTTCATCACCTTAAACTCGGTCCTCTGATCAACATCAAAGTTTCTACTTTTCACAAATGTCTGCCACCCGGCACATACATGTGATATGTCGAAATATCCAAAATACGGCACGGGGGCCATTTGCGTCCCACCATCAATTTTCAGCGGCCCGCGACATGACCCCAAAAGCAAATAAATAAATAAGTCGTAAAAATTGGACATGGGCGGCAAGATGAGTTGAAAAAGGTGAAGGTCGTCAGAAAAATAGGTGCCATGACGACTAATCCATCCATCCATCCATCCATCCATCCATCCCTTTTCTGATCCGCTTCTCCTCAGGAGGGTCACGGGGCGTGCCGCAGCCGATCCCGGCCGTCTTCGGGCAGTAGGGAGGGGAGACCCTGAGCTGGTCGCCAGCCAATCACAGGGCACACATAGACGAACAACCATTTGCGCTCACAATCACAATTGGGGACAACATACAGTGTTCAGTCAGCCTGCCAGGCATGTTTTTGGAATGTGGGAGGAAACGGGACGAGGAGAACATGCAAACTCCACCCAAGAAGGCCAGTCCTGGAATCGAATCCTCATTAAATGTGGCGTGTTGGACGAGGGGAAAAAAAATCAAGGGTGTCCAGGACTGGCCTTATAACATTTGCCTTCTGCTCCTGTCATTTCACATCACAAGAAATCCTGCTGTGCTTCATCAATATTCTTAAAGAGCGCAGTCGGACACCACCGGTTCCACTAGCCAGTGCTGATAACGACATTTTTAGGCTCCGATAACCGGTCTGAGTTGAATCATTTACACCCTGCCAGACAAGTGGGGAAACTACTTAACATTACAAACTATCAGAGTGACCAATCGGGGAAGGACACGACTAAATATAGATGTGCAAGGAGCCATGTTGCTCGGCAAACATTCCAAACATTTTACATTTTACTTCAAAGTCAAAGCTCCCCATCACAACGCCGTGGATTCTTTTCGTTCCAACAAAAGCGGCCCCAATTCCCATATTTTGGTCCACAGATTAGAACGCTGAATCCCAAATGAGGTAGTGAGGCCCGAAAACAAACATAAGTCGCTAGAGTAACGGAATGGTTTGGGCCCCGAACACATGAAAGAAATGCAAAGTGAACATAAACCCAGTCGGACCCTCGGGTCTGCAAACTCGGGGCCAGGAGTTCAAAGCAAAGATGGTGGAGCAGCACCTGGCCGTTATGCTGCACACAAATGGAATATGCAGTGTAAATGCTTTAAAATCTGCACTTTTTGCCCATACCTTTGCCCTAACATCCATTTCTGAAATCTTGCGAAATAATTAATGGAATACAAGGAGGAGGAAAAGAGTTTCATTTTAGTCTAATTACCGTAACAAGGGTTGCAAATAACAAGGGTGAACATCGATGCTAATGCTAGCTAACAAAAACAAATAAATAATCCATGCCAGTTGTTTTTGTTGCAATGTTACCTGCTATAAAAAAATGCGGTGTGATATTTTGAAGGGCACTCTCAGACATTCAGACAAAATATTTGCATTGACTGCAGCGCAAATGCCCCCTTGCGATAAAACGAGGCTGAGGCTCACCTTGGGTTTGAATCGGCTCGCAGGCTTTTTAAAGAGAAGCCTCATCAGCCGGGAGCTCTTCACCACGTCACCGATGAAGCCGATCACCTGCTGGGTGCCCTCCGCCACTTTTTCCAGCGTGTCCAGCCTGCGGCCCTGACTCTCCATTTGCTCACCGACCCTCTCCGCCGCCCCCAACAACTGCCCGCACACGAGCGCGACTTGGGAGCCGTCGCCCACTCCGGCGTCAGCATCACGGGGAGCCTCCTCGCTCATCGACGCCCGGCTTCGCTCCATCCCTCTCACGTCGCGGGACAAACTGTCCAGCCGGGTCAGGACGGCCTGCTGCATGCTGAGCAAACTCTCCATCTGGCAGGCCAACGAGTCGATTCGGCTCTCGATGCGGCGCAGAGAAGCGACGTCGTGGCAGGAGGAAGCGCAAGTCGCCGGGCACTTGTCTAATCCATTGAGCGAGAGCTTTCTGCCACCGGGCTTCTGACCGTGAAGCGGCTTGGGATCATACATTCTGGCTAAAGAGTTGACCAAGCTGGAGCTCATGACTGATTTGTGTTTGACCTCTTCCCAGGAAGAAAACAGAAGCACTCATCGATGAGCTCCTGTCAGTCATTCAGGCCATAAAAATGAGTGGACACTTCTCAGCAAGAAAAGGCAATGGAGGAAGGAAAATGAGCTGCCCCACAAAACGACAGTTCGGCGTTGACTTTTAACGAGCGCCACTGGCTCGCCTCCAAATGAAGGTGCAGCCCCCTGCGGACGTCAGGGAGTGGGTGGCCAGTGATAGCTGGAGTGGCCACTCGGGGACCGATGGGGGGGGGGCTGGGTTGGGGGGGGGGGCC
>CAAKHF010000026.1:61914-75556 GCA_901007745.1 Hippocampus kuda
AGGGGGTGGGGGTTGGTGGAGGCTGGGTGCTGTGTCTGTGTATGGCAGATGAGAGGACGTGGGGCAGGTGAAGGCGGAGTGGGGTGGGGGTGTGAGGGGCAGGCTGCTCATGGATGCGAGGGCCACAAGCAGGCAGAGAGCAGAGGAAGTGTTCCAGGGAATGCGCCTTATTATAAAGGAGCGTGTGGAATGCCGCTGCACTGCGCCATGTGTCCCTGCAACTGCACGCACACACACGACAGACTGACCGAGAGGGGCAGTGTGATCGATAGACGCTTTGCCTTGCTAGTTTGTTTGTTTTTTAGATGCCGGCATTGAGTTGTGAAGTTTATCCCCGCCTTCCTTCTCACACGTCATCTCACTGCCGTGGCCTCTTGGGACTCGAATCTGACTTTTGGAATAGCCAAGAATTTGCTCCCAAAATAGCAGCAAAATCCAGAGATGATCCTCATAAATTCCTTGTTTCACGCGACGGCAAAGGACTGTTGACTGAATAGGCAACGCTCAATTAGACACGCAGGCACAATAAACAGGATTAAAGAAAATAATTGCGACATTGATTGACTGGCAACCAAAAATATTAAATTGACCAAATTTGAAAAGAAGTCCAATTGTGTCCGACAGTGACTCTATTTTACCAAACATCAATAGAAATTGCAACCGCTTCGCTTCAGATTGGATCACTGAAGACTCATAGGTGTCAAAGTCAAGGCCCGGGGACCATTTTTTTTCCCGCATCTGATTCTAATCTGCAAGACTTGTCTGTATGTTTAGCTCCAGAATGAAACTCATTGGAAACTGTCGGGGGTCAAAGGATTTGTTGAATTCATCACCAGCGTCTGTTTTCCTGCTCAAAGTCACTGGCACCCTCCCTCCTCGGTGGCCTTCTGTCCTCACAACGTCTTCCACGTGCTAATTGGCTCCAACGGAGCCTGTTGCCGTTGGGTTTAAAAGCGCTTTATATCCGCCCCACAGTGTCGCCCTGGGCCAAATGTTCACGTTCCACACTTGCTATATTTAGCTTCTCCACACTGAGATTTGGGCCTGCAGAGACCTTTGGAGGGGCAGGTGCTCAAAGTTAATGGAAAGACATCGAACACTAACCCTGCAGTTCACGGCACGTTTGTATGGAGCTGAACTGACTAATTCGCAATGGCAGATCCCGAGGTGATCCCTACGGAAGAAGACCACAGCTGTGTAGATGGACACACAGTGAGGCGGCATTGAAGAGGCATATCAGCTGACCACACCGGTCGCTTCTCTCAGCGGTAGTGATGGGCAAAGTGAAGCCTCATGAACAAATGAGACATTACCTCTCACGTATCTGGTTCATTACCGGATAGTTCTTTCATATTTGCTCTTTAAGGCCCCCTGCTGCACAGTGAGCTGTATTGCAGTTTGTATATGAGACGAAAACTTGTCATGTCGCTTCACTCCAAATTCCGACTGTGTCTTGATGTTTTAGTCAACTAATCCAAACACTCTGTACGCATTACACTGCAACTAAAACTGAATGACTCAATCTCAAGTATTTATCCATGGACAACTGAACTAATTTTGTGACTGACTATATATGAACTTTCTCTCTCTGGGTCTTTCGATGAATGAATGGGATAACTACCTGAGCGACAAACGAACTGAATTTAACAGTGCGGCGTCTTCAATGACGAGGCAGACACACGCGTTTTCTATTGTATATATTTGACTGTGAGTTCCACCATCAGCAACGTGGTGAAGGAGCCCTAACGTAAACATTCTAGAAACATACCACGCATGCGCAGTCGATGGCAATGCAAGGTACGGGAAGTCAATGCATCCAAACAACATACAAACAACTACTGTATAGTGGTTAATACACCACAAATAGCTAATTCAAGATTGATCACTCGCAAAACAATTGCCCTCACAATCTTTCTCGAAACAAAATCTATAACTCTCTCTCTCGCTCTCTCTCTCTCTCTCTCTCTCTGAACGCCTCAACTCGGAGTCGCTAGGCGTTGTCGCCAGTTTCACACTGTTTTCAACCTTGTACACGTCTCGGCGAATGCAAGTCACGTGACCTTTTCCGCTGGACACGCACCCAAACGGGGTTTGGTTTCCTCGGTCAGGTGACCTTTTTTCCGCTCGACCGGCAGAGCCCCAAATGAGACGTCAGTTCGCTGTGGTCACGTGACAACGTCACTGACGTGCTCCTCGAAAGGAGACGCGACCGCTTGCAATAGATGCTCAGTTAGTGGTAAGTTGTGGGCTCTATTTCTCATATACCGAAACCATTGCACATCACCTTCCAGTCATGACCCCCGATCAGCGTCACATCGATTGTTTCAGTGGTCAAAGAAAACAATTCACATGTGCTGTTGGTGGTGGTTTCGGTCTCATCAGCATTAAAAAATCATTTCTCCTCTCAGCAATATATCGCAAAAGTACCTTGTCCAATGAGTTATGTCGTCTGCAATGTTTCTGTGAGGTGTTTCACACTCTTGTTCCCTTTTAGTTTCGAGTCTCCGCAAAGCCTCGCTGAACTGGGTAAAACTTGGCGGCTTTAATTCATTCGTGTTGTTAATACACTGACTGTTTATATAGTAGTAGTCTATTTTCATACAGCGTAGGGTTGGCGTGGTGTTCTATTTAATCATATCACAGAAACGCGAAGGACAGGTCAGCTCATCAACTTTGGCTTTGCGCTGCTAGCCATCGTTGTTGTGAACAATGTCCTCATCGCGCGCCGTCTGTTTATTTTGCCCGTCCTTTTTTTCCACAACAGCGCCTTATTGATCCAAAAATGTTTCCCTATGTGCCCTCTCATGTCTCAGCTGCCTCAGCTCTGTGGCCGGGCTTTAGGGGATAAAGCCCCGTGTTTGTTTTGTAATTTGGCCCCCAGGGGAAGCAGATGGCATACGGTCAGCCACTGTTTCTCACAGTAGAGAACTGTTGGGAGGCGCATATCCTGCATGACAAAGGCAAAGTCAATTAAACATGAAAAATGAGTGCACAAACTCACACAGCCATACCTCAGCCCAGTCTTACTATAGAGCTGCTGGTGCCAACTTGGCGCATTGTTATCTCACCCTCATTGGAAAAAAAAAAGTTGATAAGGGAGCCTCCCTCTGAGCATTCCAAAAACAGAAGTGTCCTGCTGTTCTATTCTAGGTGAGCAAAGACTTTATTATCCCCACAGAAATTGTATTCTGAATGAGTTAAAAGTACATTATTGGAAGAGCAAGGAAATGAAATCACATTTGCTGATGGGAGAAGAGCTTGAAGCAGTTTGCGACAAGCTAAATATTCATGCACAGTGCACAGTGTTTCATCTTAAATTGAAAATTGATGCGGACATGGGTAAATGCTGTACAGTGATTAACTCAACAAAGAACAGTCTGTAAACTGAAAAATAGTCATAATGACTCAATGATTGAGCACTGACGCAGGGAAGGTGTCAGTGCTGTTATTCGATCTCAGTGCAGCATTTGACACAAACAGAACATACAGTTGAACAGTTTGGAAACTTGGCTGGGTTTAAATGGAACAGTCCTAAAATGGTTCGGGTCCTACTCAGGGGAAAAGGAGTTACTTTGTAACCACTGGAAATTTTGGATCAGATTGAATGGCCATGACATGTGGGGTCCCTCAAGGGTCCGTTCTTGGACTCCTTCTGTTCAGTCTGTATATGTTAACTTTTTGTCAGTGGCTTCAGAACACCAACGCTGGCTATCAAAACTATGCAGACGGCACACGGCTGTATTTATCAACGTTGCCGCATCACATCAGTTCAATTAACATCCGGTTGAATTTCCTTCAGCTAAACCAAAACAAAATGGCGGTCATGGTTTTGGACAACAAAGAAAATAGGATTGCTGTATGTAAACACCTGGAGTCACTGTCGTTAGAAACCAAAGACCAAGTCCGAAATCTCGGCGCGCTGATGGACGAAGAACTGACTTTCAGGAGATCAATCAGTTAAAAAAGCCTTTCACCAGCTGAAAAACATCTCCAGACTGAAAGGTTGCATGGTGCAAGCAAACCAGGAGAAACTTATATAACCGGCACACTTGGTGATTGTAACGGTCTTCTGACTAGACTCCCTCAAAAGAGCATCAAACAGCTGCAGCTCAGGTCAATTGGTGCAGCACGGAGTTCATTCTTTGTGTGAAGCACATTGAGTTGCCTTGCGTATGAAATGTGCTCCATGAAACTGCCTTGCATTGCTCGAATTCTGGTTGGAAAAATAAAATCTTCATCAATAAAGTTGTATCGAGCAACCCGTATGGGAACGTCCTCCAAATTAATGCTGCCGGGCTGCTGTACATTTTGTATCCTCATCTGAACTGCCGCAGTGTGAGGTTGGGCGGCCATGCTGCTGGTCCATGTGTTGCCAGTATGCTAAATGCCGCCCTCCCTAGACACAACGTGCTGGCCAACGAGTATTATGTTTGCGTTGGGAACCGAGTCAACTCGAGGAGAGCAAAAGCAGGACCTGTTATCAGACCCCCAGAATAGGTTTGACGCACGAGTCAACTAAGTGCCTGCTTAGGAGCCTTCATCGCCACCGGAGCCTCCCCCCCCCCCCTTGATGAGTGCGGGAAAGGGAGATGGCCGGCAGTTTTGGTCAGCGACAGCGGTCCGAGTGGTCAGCTCAAGGAGACCAGGACCACCAAGAGCAGGTCTCACCGGTTACGTGCAGCATCCCTGAATAGTTGCTGAGCAGACACTGTTGGACAATAGTGCTGGAAATTGGTGCTGCCTCATGTTGCCTTTTTTTTTTTTTTTTTTTTTAACATCAATGTAGCGCCGTCCCATTGTGTGAAACAAAATGGGCTATTACCATAAAACACACGATATGTATCATATTTACCAATAAAAGAAGTCCACATGTGTTCACGATCTTTGCGGGGGGGCGGGGGGCGTACTGGGGTGGTACTTCTTCAAGGAAAACCATCTCCATTAACCTGCGAGCCAGACGACATGATTCTGGTTGTGTCACAGGCGTCTGAGGTCCAAAGGTGACTATCAATTTGAGTTGTTTATCGTGGTCGCCAAGGCGATGCTTTCAGCCTGCCTGCATGATGAATGAGACAAGCTGGAATGTGTGCCGTAAATCCCACGGAACACACCTTTCCAAACAAGTCGTGGCCGCAAAGATGAACCTGTTGGTTTGGCGAAAGCCGCAAGCCTACCTACTCCCGACGCGACAGGTTTCACAGTTTGCCAACGGGAGCTGCAAAGGGCCATTATATGTGGACACTCAACTGCGTATCTTTAAATGGTTGTCTGGAAATGCAGCGGTGGGAAGTAAATAGTACAAATACAGTACTGCAGTCAAGTAGATTAGTCAGGGAAATCTCTGCTGAAGTGAGTAATCATATTTTGGAATTTTTTTTTTCTTCGTTTTTTGAGTTTTACCTGTGTTGTTTTGCAACATGAGAAAAGCCATGTGTTGTAAGCATCGAGGCCGGAGCCAAATCGATCCAGCCCTCCCTCCTCACCCCAGCCATTTTTTTTTTTCAGTATAGGAGCACTATGTAGGTTCATAAAAAACAGACATTATTTTACCAAGTGAAAACGGGCAGAGTCCATAACTGTAAATGTCGTAAATGTGTCACATTTAACCTTTGGACTTGAGCACACTTCGAACTCTTTGGCCACTTCTGTACCTTTCCAATTAGCGTCGGTACCTGTACCTTTGCCACCTCTGTGTTTATGCAAGCGCTTCAATCATTCCACCGACTCAAGAATCCATCCATCCATACGTGTATTTTCAACGTTTGATGGCTGTGATTCTTGCATAGCATCGCAGCGGCGTCGCTGGGCTGACAAAACAAATGATCCTTCTGTGCAAATAGCAGCATGTGTTGCACCTCCCCGCTGACTATTCCTCTTTGTTCCCCTTTGTTTGGCTTATCGTTGTTCCTCTGACTTATCGCCCATTCACGCGTTCCACCCACACGCTGCAGTCCAAAGGCACTTTGTCTGTGTCGTTCACCAGCACACCTCTGGACGCACCGGAGCCGTTTGGGAGCTTTGTCAGATTTGACCTCTCCATTCCTGTTTTTTGGCCACGCGCTCACTTTGCGTGAACAAAGCGGCAGCGGCGGGTCACAAGTGGACGAAGGGGTAACGTGATGAGTCAAATTTAAAAAGTCAAGGGAGCGTAATGCAGAAGTTGACGGTGTTTTGTGTTCCACGGAGTGAAAATTCTCCTTCATGTGATAGTCGAGTTGAAACAAAATGATTTGTCTCAATCGATCGCTCGACAGGCGACGGCGTGGCGTTTGAAAAGTAACTGAATTGTTGATTGTGTCACCTGTTGGATGCGTTCATCATTCTTTCAATCTTAAAATCAGATCTCATTTCCATGTGGAAAGAAATTCAACTGTCTTGCAGTGCAGATATTTTAGACAAACTAAAATCGCTTTAAAAACGGCACTCCCAACCCAAATTATCGAGCAAGCCCGATACGACATCAAAGATTAAAAAAATAAAAAAGTTTTTAACATTTCACAGCTTGCCTTCATTATTAGCCTTGAAGCTGTTTGATCGCCTCTGCACATACGAATGAAGTAAAATTCATCTTTGATTGAAGCATCGACAACAGAAAACCTCACTTTTGTGCAAAATGAATACAGAAGGACGCGTGCCGTCAGCTCTTGGTCTCATTGCAGGAAACGACGTTGGCCTCAACGATGGCTGCCCTCAGCATCTCAAATACAACTTTTGCTCTCGAGCTGCTGCGCACCTTGAGCCAAGCAAACCCCACCGGAAACATCTTTGTGTCGCCGTTGAGCATCAGCTCGGCGTTAGCGATGGTCTACCTGGGGGCCAAAGGAGACACCGCTACACAGATGGCAAAGGTAAACAACATTTAAAAATAATAATAATTACACTTGTTGTGTGCGTGCGCGCGAGTGTTTGCTTGGCTTGATGTTGTGATCAATGAAGCCCTTCGGCAATCTAGTTTTTAGTCAAGTACTTTCTAATCGTTTCCGATTCAAAATAAAAGTGGTGAAATCCTTCTCCCAGGCTCTGTCATTCAGCTCTGGTGAAAGCGTCCACGCAGACTTCCAAACTCTCAACGCGGACATCAATTCACCCTCCGCGTCGTACGTCCTGAAGCTGGCCAATCGCCTTTATGGAGAAACGACTTCCCGCTTCCTATCTGTGAGTTTTCAGGCGGCGGCCGACGCATTTGGGTAAGTTACACACTCAATTTGTGAGCGCTTCTTTGTCTGCAGCAATTCCTCGATGCCACGCAGAAGTATTACAAAGCCGATCTGAAGACCGTCGATTTCATCGCGGCTCCGGAAGCTTCCAGGGCAGAGATTAACAGCTGGGTGGAGCAGCAGACGGAGAGTAAGACCTCGCAAGGTTGCGTACGGTATATAGTCATGAATGCAAAATGCGGAGGTTGCTTCGTTTTGTGCGCTTGCTCTCAGATAAGATTCAAGATCTTCTGAAGCCGGGAACGGTCAGCACCATGACACGATTGGCTCTGGTCAACGCCATCTACTTCAAAGGCAACTGGAAGCACCGCTTCGATCCAGCCGACACCAAAGAGATGCCGTTCAAAGTCAACCAGGTGAAAATGAAACAACGGAAGGCAGAGAAGCCTCAATTGGTTCGGATGCTTCAGAGTGACAAAACATTTGAAAGACAAAATATGACAGAAGAATTTAAGACAGTTAATTAAACGCAAAGAAGAGAAATGAAAAGTTGTACGTCGCACATTGACGACATTTAAAGACATTACCGGAAGACTTTGAAAACATTTAAAGCATTTAAAAGTTAACATATATATTTATTATTCTTTTTTTTTACCCTGCTCACATTCACACCAACTGACAATTAAGAGCCTTTACTCTAAAACCTGTTCCGAGAATGTGGGAGGAAGTTGCTAAAACGTGGTCCATCCTAACGGGCGGCTTCACGTCAAGTTCTCCGTATTTGACGATTTGTCAGAATGTGACGACGTCGGTGAATATGATGTATCTGATGAAGAAAATGCCTTACAACTACATCCCCGAGCTGGGTCTGCAAATCCTGGAGCTGCCGTACCTGGACGATGAACTCAGCATGCTTATCCTGCTTCCAGAGGAGACGAGTGATGGCACTGACCCACTGCTGAAGGTACCCAACCGAACGGCAAATTCCATCCAATAGATGTGATTTCACATGTATGCAATCGACACCGCGTGGTAGCTACAGTGATACAGTTTTGAGGTGAGGTTTGAGGCTTGCCTCGTGTTCCGTGGGAGGTCATTCCAAAGAGAGGAACCGGCAACGGAAAAGGCTAGTGTTGTAATCGGTAGCCAAGTTTGGGCCACTGGCACTGCGGCTTTTTTTAACACAACACATTGGAACATGATATGCTGAAGAAAGTCATCCCGCAACTACGGTTGGAGCTCAAAGTAACGTATGTCTGATTTTCTTGTAGCTGGAGGAGGAGCTGACACACGCGAAGCTCGATGAGTGGACCAGCAGAGACAACATGGACATCCACTCTGAAATCCTTGTTCATCTGCCAAAGTTCAAACTGGAAGAGGAGTACGAGCTGAATGAGCCTCTCGCTAAACTGGGCATGACAGATGTGTTTTGTGCTGCAAAGGCCGACCTTTCTGGAATGAACGGCGAGGGAGGACTTTCTCTGTCCACAGTGGCCCACAAAGCCTTCGTGGAGGTCAACGAGGAGGGCACTGAGGCTGCCGCGGCCACTGCTGGCATTGCAGCTTTTTGCATGCTGAGGGAGGAACACTTCACAGCAGACCACCCTTTCCTCTTCTATATCAGACACAATAAATCGAATTCGATCCTTTTCCTCGGAAGGTTCTCCTCTCCTCAGTAGAAAAAAAACAATCGAATAAAGATATGCAATGAAGGCTATATTCCTTTTGACTACATTTTGTAACATGCATACACTGGAGTATATAATCAGCCGGTCATTTTGGCAACACAGTGAATGACACAATATAATACATCTTTATTTGTATAACGCTTTCACAAAAGTTGCAGCTGCAAGAAAACAATTTCCAGAACATTTAACATAAAAGAACAATAATACAACAGAACACATAAGATAAAGCACCCTACCATAAAACACGCACTAATAACAGGTGCTTTCAGCAAAAGCCCAACTGAAGTTGTCAGGAACTGTGGCAACGTAAGATGGCTGGCATCTGGCTTCAGTCACAAGAGGCCACTTGTGAGTCATATATACCTCCGAGGAAGTAAGCCAAAGCGCGCTACACGTAACCGTTGTTAAAGACTGAAATGAAATCCTCATGCGATGTTTTGAACAAAAACGAGATAAGTGCAAAACAATACTTGCCATGACCCGGAATTGAACCGGGGTCGCTGCGGCCATAACGCAGAATACTGACCTCTATACTATCACGGCTCTTATCTTATCTATGACAATAACTGTTAACCCAATGCTAAAGTATCAAATGCATGGGTTCAAAAACTAATTATTTATTAAAGAGTCTTCCGTGAAGAATCCAGCAACATATGTTAGGCACAATCTGTATATACAGCGTGTTGTTTTATATGTAATTATTTTGTTTGTCATCTCGAGGCTTTAAATAAAGAATGATTGATTCATTAATTCCGTCATTCATTCATTGATACGCAAAACGAAGCGTAAGCTGTCTTTTTTTTTTTTAAACGTCACCGACTACGAACCAATGACTTTACAAGCAGCAAGAATATTCGTAAATATGATTTTTGTGAAAATTCTCATATCGGTGAACAAAACTGTTCATATTTTCAAGGAATATTTTTAATTAGTGATAAGGATAAATATCAACTTTCATGAAAAACAACAACGAATTCATCGTGTGGTTTCGCGTTTTGAAATGTAAGGCGACTACTTGAATGCGGAAGTAATAAGTCTCGCCTCACCGATCTTTGCCGAACCTTTCCGAAAAAATCACACCCGTTGTCTCCTCTGATAGGCCGAGCGTTCTCGAGCCCTCGGCCAATGAGCGCGGGCCACAGGTGTTTGGCTTTCTTGTCTCAACTGGCTCGCCTGTATTAGCTGACGGTCGCCGTGGTGGGGCGTCTTCAAGCCCAACTCAGTTTACCCGAGCAAGTGATGCCGCTGCCGGCCGCCTTCTTCGCGCTCGTCGCTTCGCTCACCTGCAGCGGCCACGCCACCGTCTTCTTCAAGGAGCAGTTTCTCGATGGAGGTGCAGTATGGACGGGCTCAGCGTCACATTTTCTCACTATTTGGAAGCAAAAGTCACTCTCTTTCGTCTTTTTCTTTCTTTCTTTTCGCAAATAAATATATTCCGTTCAATGAATTTGGCCACAAAAACATTCATTCTAACTATTAACGTCTATATTTGGCTTCAGTATGTGTGCACAAAATGTTTTGACAGTTTACCAAACATGATATAACCCAGATGATATTTTGACACTGTAATTACTACTGAAGATTAAAATAGGCTATGCAAATTATTTTAAAAACACTGTATTTGGCCTGAAAAGTTTATATTTGATCACAATATTTAAGTCTACATTTTGGCAAAATATGGCACCCAAAACACAAAGCATGGTATTGTTATTCATATTTTGCCATTTCAAACACTACATATGTTCACAAAAGCCTACATTATGATTAAAACACATAAAAGGAAACATTACACAACTCACAATTTTTTTGGGGTGCACGCCATGGAGAGTTTTGCCAAAGTGAGGAGACCTGTGGCAGCATTGAATAAATGCCACCTTTCCGGCTCAACTCGCAACTGGTGAGACGATGCTTCCTTGCCGCCACATCACAAGCTGGTTCGGCAACTCCCACTGGCCGTCGTCCGCTGAGATTAACGACTCCCGCAAAATTTACACGAAACTCCACTTGAGCAACACAAATGCGGGCAACACTTGTTGGCTGTTGAAAAAATGGCCAAGTATTTCAAACAAGGCTTCAAAGTGCTGACAAATCAAGTCATTCTCTCGCTACATTGAAACCGCGCCCCGCTCAACTGTGAGCTGTCAATCAAATGCCACTGCTACAATATGCGTGCACTCAGGGATGACAACGAGGCACTCTAAAGCGGCCATGCTATTGAAAAGACACATATCCTTGCTTTTTCACCTTTTCTCTGTGATGTGTGCACACTTACAGCTGACAACGAGGCGCTCCAAAGGGATCATGCCAGCCTGCAAACACATCGAGGTGGAGCTTTAAAACAATACCAAAAAATAATAATAATACAAATCCCCCTTTTTATAAAGCACCTGTTCATATTGACTTTATTATTTTTTTAATAGAAAATGTGACGCATTAATTAAAAATGAGAGAAGTCATATTTTCAATTAAATTACAGGAAATTATTTTTTTCAAGTTAAAAAAAGAAATGCACCTTCACAATAAGCAACTCAATCAATATTTATTGTATTTCAATCAAATAAAATAAAAACCTGAATTAACTGAAAAAGGGTAAAAATTGAAAAAATGTGTTTTTATGTCAAACTTAAAAAAAAAATTCAACAGACAAGAACTATTTCATTCATTTCCTTAAAAAAAATTGGTAAGTTTGTTTTGAAAGTGTCAAATGTTTTTGTTTTGTTATGTGTCAGATGGTTGGAGGAGCAGGTGGGTGGAGTCCAAGCACAAGGATGATTATGGCCATTGGACGTTGAGTGCTGGAAAGTTATATGGTGACGCTGAGCTTGATAAGGGTGAGTCAGCAACCCCCCCACCCCACGCCCCAAAACATAAAAATCACACTCAAATATTCGCAGGCATATATTCTTTATCCTCTGTGAAAATGACTGCTCTTGAAGCATGTTTCGAGTTACGAGTGCTGTTTTGTTTAGTTTGAAATATCTTGTGACAAGTGTGCTGGAATGTTGTTCTGTGTCATCGTCTTCTCCGCCTTCCCTCGGTTTTCCCGGTTGCAGGCGTGCAAACCAGCGAGGATGCGCACTTCTACGCGCTCTCGGCGCGCATGGAACCGTTCAGCAACGAGGGCAAAGTCCTGGTGATCCAGTTCAGTGTCAGGCACCAGCAGGGGATCGACTGCGGCGGAGGCTACATCAAAATCTTTGACGCCCGACTCGACCAGGCCCAGATGAATGCCCATTCGCCCTTCTCCATCATGTTTGGTCAGAAAACAATGTTCAACACTCTCTTCAAAACACAACCCTGGTCTCAGGAAGACCCTGGCACTGGCTCGGAGAACCGAGTTTGAACTCCCAACCTTATTTTGAAACCTTGACCCTAGGTCATTGGGGGACGTTTTTTTTTTTCAGTCACTTGCTTGAGCCCTAGGGGGAGGTCCAACCGGCGTTGTGTTTGTGTTTGGTGGCAGGTCCCGACATCTGCGGCTCGCCCATCAAGAAGGTTCATGTCATCCTCAACTATAAGGGACAAGGACACCTCATCAAGAAAAACATTCAATGCAAGGTCAGCAAAAATGACTGCCGTAATCGCAACGCCTTTTCATTTTGGTAAATCTTTGGAAACTTCTTTCTCAAAAAAAGGTACTTTGTTCGTCTTCTGAATGTTGAACTGTGACTTTTTCTCTGGAAAAAAAAAATGGTGGCTTTATTTTCTGATGAAAAATATTCTCTCACCTCTGCATGAAAATTCCAAAGGTTTTCCCTGGAAAAAAATGACTACTTTTTTCTTGAAAAAGACATTTTGGGAAAAATGACACATTTTCTGGTGAAAAACAAAACAAAACACGTTTTATCGACAAAAATGTTGACTATTTTCCTCAGGAAAGTAAAAAAAAGAAATTCGTGGAGAGATTGGAAATTTTTCCAAGAAAGACTTCATAAATGTTTTTCTCCAGAAAATTCAGACTTTTTCAAAACATTACCGTTTTTTTTTCCTTTTTTTTCAATAAAGTTTAACTTTTTAAGGCAGGTTTATTGTATTTTTTAATGAAAAAAAAAAGACGACTTCCCAGAAAAATGACACCTTTTTTTTTCTTAGAAAAACCCCAACTTTTAGACAGACCGCTTCCTGCTCTCCGGCATGTTCTGAACTCCCAGTTCTCTCCATCAGGACGACGAGCTGAGCCACGTGTACACGCTGGTGCTGCGTCCGGACCAAACGTATCAGGTGAAGATCGACAACCGTGAGGTGGCGTCGGGCTCTCTGGAGGACGACTGGGACCTGCTGCCCCCCAAGACCATCAAAGACCCCCTGGCCAGCAAGCCGGCTGACTGGGATGACCGGCCCACCATGGAAGACCCGGACGACACCAAGCCCCAGGTGAGCGTGTCGTTCACGGCCCCCTTCGTGCGCGCGACAACCTCAATGGTGCGCCGTTGTCTTCCATCATCATCAGTGGGAACGCAGACATCACAAACTCCTTTGTCACGTTTTTTTGGACATTTTTTTTTTCTCCAAATATCTTTGGAAGCCGCTTGGCGTGGCTCCAAAGACTCCATCTTTACGTTCACATCACCTTCTGACTATGTGCGTCTGACAGTCGCGCGACAAGAAGAACAAGTCCAACTGCTTCTCATTTCGGGAAAAACACCCTCGTTTCCTGCTCGGTTACTTACAAAAAAAAAAAAAGGCGTTGCATTACATAAAGCGTCTCATCGGTTTTTCCTGTCATTTGAAAAGCCATTTGTTACTCATGCAATTATTTCCAAATCACAGTGCAATACAAAATATGAGCTATTCAGT
>CAAKHF010000026.1:91177-123373 GCA_901007745.1 Hippocampus kuda
GGGGGGGGGGGGTTCCTCCATGATGCGGTGTCCAGGCTGACTCGTCTGCAACTAACGTCTTTGCTCTCCCCTCCTCTTCCTCCTCCTCAGGCCATAATGTTCAAGCTGTGGGTAGGTAATTCAATTGGCCCTTCAGGGCCTCCATTCGCCAATGCTTTCAAGTCCCCCAAACCCACGGGAAGCATTTGCTCAACATTTCTATTTTTTCCTCCTCCCCCGTTTAACTCAAATGACATTCTCACCTTCGGGAAAAGTCTGGGTCATGTCACACTCTAATGCAAAAGGTTGTGCCATGTTGGGCAGGCACACAGAACATATCATGTCATATCATGTGATGTTCCTTGCGTAATAGAAATAGTCTCGATATGACTCAAAGGGATCCACATGCACTTTACAGTATATTTCACCAATCTCAAAGTGTGACAGTGGCAAATATGTTTCAAAAAGGCAAGAAGAAAAGCCTTCAGATCTCGTTTTCAGGCGTCAGTGATCTGTGGGATTCTCAGGCGGTCGAGGGGAGGGCCTTCCACACAGAGGAGAAAGCCCGATGGCCCGGGGATGCAGAACTTGCTTTTTAGGGGAATGGAGGGTGTCTGTCGTTGCAGAACGGAGGGTCATCTCTGATAGCTCTTTGAAGCCACCTTGCGTCAATCAGGAAATGTGTCGACGTGTCCCTATTTCTACAGTTGCTGTGTCCACCTGCTCTGCGCGCATATTTGTCTGATCAATGAGATGACTCCATTAATGCACAGCAGGAATAAAGTCTTAACAAACAACTGGGAATAATCCAGAGAGGCAAACAAGAAATTGCTGTGATGGAATTCATGCAATTGCTCCGGCATGGATGGTCAGCCCCTCCCCCTTCAGCCCCTCACCCGCCCACACGTTTGACCCTCCGTGCTCGTCGATTTTCTGGACCTTTCCCTCCACGTCGTCTCCCCGCTTCGGCCCCTTCGACCGCGTTTGCCCACGCTTCACTGACCCTTTCTTGCAATGTGTTTTACACCCCCAACTACCCTTCCCACCTCCCCCACGTGCAGGACAGCTCCAGCTCGGTGGGTTCGGGCGAGTTTACGGGGATCAAGGAGCTAGACGACATCAGCCAGGAGATCGCCCAGCTGCAGAGGTACGGGAAGTTGACTTGATTCCATCGGAATCTTTTCACGTGTGATGAATGTGCCGTGCTGTTTTTGAAGCATTCATTCACTTGCCATGAACGCATCGGACGCCCCACCTAAACTCTGACCTAAACCTCCCTCTCTTAGAATGATCATTCTCCACCATGCAACCAAAAAAAAAAAAAGTTTGAACCGAAGTGTGTGACATTGCAGTGAAAGAACAGCAATGATTAGTCGCAGAGAATACGTAGCAAAATCCAGGTTGGATGAAACGTGCGAGATATGCCGATCAAATTTGATGTTGTTCAGTGAAAAATGGCTCCAGGGGCCTAATTTTCACAAACACTTTTCTTTGCAACCTCGGGGCCACAATGATCATTAAAAAGTGTCAAAGAAGAAGAAGAAAAAAAGCCACTACGCCCGACCCTCCTTTCCCCAACTCATCATCATGGTGCGTCCTCACGTGCGTTTGTCACCGACCCACCAACCCACCGCAACACGCACACACTACTTCAATGTGTGTGTATTTTGTTTGCTCATGACTTATTCTCTCCATAATGCTGCGTCAGCACTCTTGCCTTTACCCAGTGGAATACGCTCAGGTAAATCGCACAAGTCACCCTCTGGACCTGGACTGGCATTCTCGCTTGCAAACACACACACACACACACACACACACACACACACACGCACACACGTAATGAAAATTGACCCAATGTAAATGATAATATTTGTAATTTAAATGGAGTGATAATTTGTGACCTTTCATTTGAGGTATGATTCAATGTGCTCTCTTGCAAATTTTTTGCTAAAAATTGTGCAACACTTAATTTATTTTTTGTACAACGTGTGTGACCTTGAACTTTGAACTTGAACTTTGAAAACGGTGCAACAAAAAAAACCTGGATGGCAAGTATGAAGTGTTTTGATGTTTATTTCTCAGGGTGAAAAAGAAATCAACATGAGCTGGTATTCAATGTGGAGCTTAGTGCTGCCTGGCATGTTGTGGTGCAACTTAGCAAATTTGCCCTGCAAATCCAATTCGTAAACATAAATAAATAAAGACCAGTCGCTTGAAAACCAAGACTATCGATCGCGTGTGAATGTTGAACCGTGATCTTCCGTGGCATTGGGTTGCTGGACCCTCACTGGTTTTGCTTTCACTGCCCCACTGTTGTCATACTTCGCCTTTTATGGATCTCTCGATCCGATGAGTTATTTCGAATGTCGTAGAATTCCAGTCCGGTGTCTTCAACGGCGAACACGTCGACATGCCCACACAGAGCTGTTTGTTTTATTGTTCTTCTTATCTTTTTTTTTTTTTCTTTTATATGCATTTGGTGTGTGCGCGCCAGGGAGAAGTACACTCTGGAGCAGGACATCAGGGAGGCGGAAGAGGCCATCAGGCACAAGAGCGCCGAGGTGCAGGTAAGACTTTCACACGCGTTGGCCACGCAGTTGGCCGTTGGTCCGGTGTGGTTCCATCGTGCTCGTCTTGCGGTTTCAGGAGATGCAAAATGACCTGGACCGAGAAGCGGCCTGTCTGCAGGAGCTGGAGGCGCAGAAGCAGGATGCCCAGGACCGCCTGGAGGAGATGGACCAGCAGAAGCACAAGCTGGAGGACATGCTGAACGAGGTCCGCATCAAGTGTCAGGAGGAGTCTCAGATGGTGAGCAAGCAATCAATCAATCAATCACTCCCAATCAGTCACACAAAGGGGCAGCGATAACTGTTATTTCTACATCAAAGGTTATCTCATCTCCTGGTAGTTATGTTAAATTAAAGTTTGGATTCTAAGCGGCTCCTGGACCTCCAAAATTTCAGAGCCCCCCGTTTAGATGTTGAAACTCTGGAAAATCTGCATTTCTTCACCTCATCTTGTGGTGGTTCTGGCAGATCTCAACGCTGCAAAGTCAGATCCACTCTCAAGAGTCGGACCTGCAGAACCAGGAGGAGGAGCTGGGCCGGGCCAAGGCCGACCTGAGCCGGCTGCAGCAGGAGGAGGACCAGCTGGAGCAGAGTCTGGCCGCCGGCAAGATCCAGCTGGAGACCATCATCAAGTCCCTGAAGGCCACGCAGGATGAGATCAACCAGGTGAAATATAATTCCTCTCTATAGTCAGCAGAGGGTGCTCTACATTTGATTTTTAAAAAATTGTCATTTAGTCTGAAATTAAAATTACATGAAATTTGGCTCCTTTTCCAAAAATTGAAACATGGTGCAGTCTGGTAAGAATATGTTTGTTTCTAACTTTGGAACCGATTTGATCTACAATGTGTGATTCAACCCATCCATGCTTACATTCCATTTTCCTAATGAAAAAAGATTAAAAAGCAAGTCTTTCTCATGGCTTTCTCTAAAGGCCACAGTAGAGCCAAAAGGAACAATTTGATCTCAGCAGTATATAACTGATCTTCAAATCGCTGAAGTTGGAAATGACAAAATCAGACAAACGTCCCCAGACTCCGTCGCTAAACTCGTGTGAATTGCAGAGTTGTGTAAAGTCCAAAAGAAGTGCTGAGGTGTGCGGTGCGCGTTTCACAGACGTCCGTCTTGATTTTTACGATGAATAAGTCTCTCGCGATGGATGTGGTGACGACCTGCCTGTGTTGTGTAGGCACGCAGCAAGCTGTCGCAGATCCAGGACAGCCAGCAGGAAGTGTCCAAAAGCATCGAGCAGTACAACAGCACCCTGAACGGAACCCACGGAGGAAGCAAGACCAACCTGGCCGACATGAGCGAGGGCTTCAGCGACAGGGAGAACGGAACGTTTCCCTCCATGGGGACGGCCTCACAGCCACAGGTGGCAAAAATGCACTCTCACCCTTTCTATTTCCATTTCAGCGAGATCTGTAAACGGAGAACTGAATCGATGAATGGCTGCACCTCTCTTTTTAACCACGTGAACGTGAAAGAATGCAGCTGATGGGTTAACTGGTCAAAATGGGCTTGAGAGCCGAGAGATGCTTGAATGTGGATGGATTCGTTGACAGTTTAATATGATGATGCAATCTTCTCCTCCACTCCAAATTCGAACTGAAGTAGTAGTGAGAGCAAGTTTTTTTTTTTTTTTCAACTGATATAAGTCCTGGTGTTTTTATCCTAGCAAGAAGATCCGTTCAAAGTGAAGCCGTCTGTGTTCAACAGTCAGCCTCAGGAGCTCCACGCCGACCCCTTCCACTCGGAGGACCCCTTCAGGGCGGACCCTTTCAAAGGTGCTCGTCGCCCTCGGCGTGCTCTACTCCTGCTGTTTTTGTTTTTGGTTCTTGTTGGCAGCATTTGTTTCGTTCCCCTCTTGGCTTTCAAGCTTTTTTTTGTTTGTTTTGTTTTGCCACCTTTCTGCTCCTCCAGGAGACCCCTTCCAAAACGACCCCTTTGCAAAGTCGCCTGCAGCCTCGACAGGTACTCGCTTTCACACCTTCATTCTTTGCTCTAATAACAGAAAAAAATTATAACAACCAAATTGAGCGCCGCTGTCACACAACCTGCGCTTTAAGCCTTGGTTTTTGATGAATGTAAAATTGGTGCTACAACTATTGAATATCGTTTCAATAATTTCTTCGACCCATTATACCGCTGATGAATCAAGTCATCGGCTAGAAATGGATTTTACAGTTTTTAACAACAAAATGTGCATTTATTATTGTTGTTCATTTGGGGCTGCCATTCTGACATCCTGCACTACAATGTCTGTGAATTTGAGTGGGTGTGGCTTCAAAAGGCAGGGCCCGGAAGCAGTGATTACTTTGGGTACTGATGAACAGCAAATGAGCACAGATGTGCTGTGACCAACCTGGCCCACATGAGCAATGATCAGTGCGGTCATACTGGTCCAGAGAAGTGTGCCTCAATAGATTTGAGTTACTGTTTAAGGAGTTCATGGCGAGAGGGAAGAAACTGTTTGAATGTCTGCTAGTTTTGGTGTGCGTGGATCGGTTGTGCTTGCCTGGAGGGAGTAGCAGGAAGAGGTGGTGGGCAGGGTCTGGGAGGTCCACTAGGATTTTCTTGCCTTGGTTCTAGCGGTTTGCAAGTCCTCCAGAGTGGGTAGGGCGGTACCAATGATTTTTTCCCGCAGTCCTAACTGTCTGTTGCAGTTGGATTTTGTCCTTTTTTGCGGCGGCCCCAAACCAGACTGTGACAGAGGAACACAGGACTAATTTGCTGACTGCTGTAAAGGACTGTCTCAGGGGCTCCCGTGGCAGGCCGTGCTTCCTCAGCAGCCTCAGGAAGTCCATCCTCTGCTGGGCCTTTTTCAGGATGGGATTCATGTTGGCCTCCCACTTCATGTCCTGAGAGACTGTGGTTCCCAGGAACTGGAAGGTCTCCACGGTTGACGCAGGGCAGTCGGATAGTGTGAGGGGCAGCTGTGGCGAAAGGGTGTTTCCTGAAGTCCACGATCATCTCTACAGTCCGGAGCGTATTCAGCTCCAGGTTGTGTTGGCTGCGCCAGTGAGTCACACTTTCATGATTTGGTGTTCCAGATCCGTTTGGTGGCGACCCGTTCAAAGAGACGGACCCGTTCAAGGCCTCGTCTGAAGATTTCTTCAAGAAGACCGCAAAGCTGGACCCCTTCGCCACAGCGGACCCCTTTAGCAAGAGCGCCACGCTACCCTCCAAGGTGACACATTCAGTCATTGAGTTTCATCTGTTCGCTTTCCATCACTTCAGAAGTTTCATGGTCCAAAAAAATGTTGTTCTCCTGCAGCAAATGGGTCATTTCACAAGTAATGACCCGTTTTCCGGCGGCAACCCCAAATGCAAAGGCGCAGGTAGGAAGTCTCCCATCCAAGATTATGCACGGCCGAGCGTCTGCGGCTGTTTTCTTGACCGCCGACTATTCATCCCTTTCAGATTTATTCGGCTCTTTGGATCCATTTGGCAGCGGCTCCTTCAGCAGCAGCAGTAACAGCAGCTCTGCCGCTTTCGCCGACTTCAGCCACATGGCCAAACCCAGAGATCCGTTCGAAGGCCGCGCCAGCTGGCTGCCAGACTACCAGAAGGTAGCGCACGACGATCACAACGTCGCCCCCTTATGGCGACGACTAACGAGATACTTCCTTGTGGCCAGGCTGTATTTGCGGATGATCCGTTCAGCAGGAAGAGCGACACGCCGGCCCTGCCCCCCAAAAAAGGAGTTCCACCGAGGCCCAAACCTCCCAGTGGTGAGTCAAACAAGTTTGCATCTGGTAACGTTCATTATCAGCTGATCTGTTGTCAACATAAAACGCCAGAGTGCTGATGAGGCCACAAACCAAACCAGGAAACCGTTAAGAGCGGTTGGAAGTGTAACTGAACAATGACCACTCGTGCGTGCAGGTAAGACGACGCCAGTGAACGTGTCCGGCCCGACGGAAGCCCCCAAGCCAAGCGACCCCTTCCAGCCGTTTGGCCGGGACATTGTCGACCCCTTCCAGAGTAAAAAAGGTTTGGGGGACCCCTTCAGCGGCAAGGATCCTTTTGCCCCGCCGTCCTCAGCACCAAGTAAGACTCTCCCTTCACTTTGGATGCTGTCCTTTGTCATGTGACTCCAGGAAATTCATAAAGACTCAAACTATAATGCTACAGAACTTTGTCGCTGTCAGGGGGAATCCCAGTGCAGTGAAGAAGTGGTGTTATACGACACTTAAATTGACAAACGCCCAAGAGAGCTAAGAGATCTTTTCTCAAGATATTTTCGATACGAAAAGATGGCTATTAGTGCGGAAAAACAACAGACCGCGTGGCGACAGTACACCCGACTGATTTATGGAAGAAAAAAAAAGATGAGATTGACCATCTTTGGATATATGGGGTTTCTCCTCGACAGCAATGTTATGACTTGAGTTGATGTATTGCTAACGTGTGTTCTCTCAACCTTGACAGGACCTGACAAAGTCAAGGTGAGTTTGACTTATTCACGTCGAGATTTGAAAACAATCGACAAGATATTTTTTGATTTTTTTTTTTCTCATGGCTTCGATGCTGTATCCAACACCTGCTGTTTGATATACTTTAACCCACAGATGTTGGTTTTACTTACTGTGTTCAGAATGCACACTGTGCAATTAGGCTGATCGCGACTGGACTGTCGCTCAGGCTTGCGCGGGGTTCGAAAACTCCCTTTCATGCGCGGCTGATAGTCTGCCACTGGTTTTCCGACGATTTGAAATTTCAATCGCCGGTGCAGGGCGTCGCAGTCAAGTGTGTGAAAGTAACACTAATTTTGATTGGCCAAATGATTCCAAGCCCCCACACAAGACGAGCAGAGAAAGAGGTTGAAAAAAAACACTTCCTCTTAATGAGCATTGTGAAGGGGACTTTAGACGTACGCCTGGACATGTTAGCAGAAGCGAGCATTAAACACGTGTTTGTGTGTGTGTGTGTGCGTTTCTGTGTGTGTGTCAGTTTAATAACGAGGCTCAGCAGCTGGAGTGGGCCAAGCGCGAGAGTGAGCGGGCTGAGCGGGAGCGCCTGAAGCGTCTCCGTCAACAGGAGCAGGAAGACCTGGAGCTCGCCATTGCCCTCAGCAAGGCTGAGATGTCCAACGCGTGACTAGTCGCCCACCGACATGACTCTTGAATATTCTCTAAACACACACACACACACACCATTGACAACTTCAGGATGAACAAAAAAACGCAACCCACTTCCGAGTATTGCGTTAAGCCCAGGCGCCCTTGTCTCCTCAGGCAGCGTCGGTTAGCATCCGCTGGTGCTTTAAAAAAAAAAACACAAATAATAAATGCTCCAGAATGACTGAATGGGATTAGACGCTCTGCATCATCATCGTCATTATTAACAATTCACTGTGATGAGAAGGACAAAAAGGCTGGAAAACCTCCACTCAGTGTTTCTTTTTTTGTTAAAACTCCATTGTCCAAACGTGCCACAACAAAATGGAAGACGGACATTTGGTATGTTAGTGGTAAGCAACGTTACCTCGTGGTTTTTCACCCCATCATCCTTCCTTTATTTCAAGCGTGTGATTCCAAGAATCCAATCCTTATGATAATGGCCAACAAAATGGAGGACAGTTTGGACAGTTGGCGCATCGTGACATTTGCTCTCGCTTTTTACCTTGTTGTTGTTCCATTTCATTGAAGACTCTAAATTCCCTGACGTGTGATTGTTTGTCCATATTGTGCCCTGTGATTGGCTGGTGACTCGTCCAATTTCAAAAGGGATAGGCTCCAAATGGATGGGTCAATTTCCACTAGCAGACAAAAACAAAGAAAATGGGAGTAGCGGTAGCAGTATTAGCTTGTGATTGCACACGTTTAATAATTTTGATAACTTTATGAGGGAGTTGTTTGTTGTTTTTTTGTTTGTTTTATTAACAAATATTTTAAGCGTTTGATTTGGAGATGTTCGGAAGTATAACTGATGATGTTGCTGGACAGAACAGAACCCCGGTAAAAACTGGAAATGTGTTAACCACTCACTAACTTTTTTTGTTGTTATGTACTTGAAGCAACGACCGAATGGCCGTGACTGACTACACACATACACACACACACACTGCTGACTTTTTTCATCATTTATCTTCTCTGTATGAGACCTGGCGTACTTATTTATTCCTGATGATAGGAAGGTTTACATTGCGCTCCCTCGCAAATCTCAACCACTTAAAAAAAAAAAAACACCTTGATATGTGTTGGATGCTATGATTGTGGTGTTGGATGGAGTGCTACTACAAGACAAACATACCACCCACTTGGGGGGAGGGGGGTCGCTCCAGAATGTCTCTGTAAATAGAAGTCTGAATTTGACACCACTGGCTGTTCTACTCCTACGTGAAGCACAAGTGGTTATAATAAGAGCGAGAAACCCACCTAAAATGGCCAATATTTGTCTTTTATCAATATCGATGCAGGACTGTAAAAATGGATGACTTTGAATTGCAAGATGGTTTATTCTTTTTGCTTTGTCGTTCTTATTTTCCCCCCAATACAAACGCTCCTGCCAATGTGAAGTCTCTGAGTTGCCATGTAGGCGCCACATCCACTGCATTTCAAATGAGGGTGTTTCTTCCTGCCTTTTTTTAGGTTTACAGTTCACCCATCCACTTTTTGCTGTTTCATTTGAAGTTGTGTCGCTAAGCTAAACCTGCTAACACTCCAAACTAACAAGCCGATCTTCTTCTTGACTGAATTGATAGAACAAATGGCGGCTTTTCTTGTGACTCTCATTGAAGCTGGAGGCTAGCTAACAGGCTAGCTCTGCTCATGTTGTCTTGTACGCGTATTCTCGCCTGAACTGCTAACTTAGCTTTTTAAAATTTATTCTGCTTTATGTGATGTCAACAAGCTAGCATTTTAGCATGTCTTAGCAGCTAAGACATGAAATCAATAATTTTATTGAGCGTGTTGATGAAATGACTAGTCCCCCACCCCCCGCCCTTTGAAACTGGCTACTAGCTAGCAGGCTAACAGATATCACGCAGGCTAGCTCTGCTCATGTTACCCTGCCTGGACTGCCGACATTTTTAGATGCCTATTTAATTTCTACTTCGCTAACTTGACCACATATCGCTACAGTATGATTTGGTTAGTCACTAGCCGTCAGCTAGCAAGATGCTTTGGCGCATCTTTTAAAATTGTTTAAAACAGTAGGTCGCTGTGCCGATGGACTTTTAAAAGCATCTGTCGCGACAAGGTAACATGGACAGTAGCTACACGCCAGCGAGCATGCTTCTATTGCGCTATTTGTGCTTGTCAGACATTATCCAATTTGCTTCATTGTTCATTCTAGCCTAGCTTGTCTGTTCCATTGAGCTCTACTGTGAAACCTCAGCCGCACGCCATGTACTGCTCTTTGAGCGGGAACAATTCACACGGTTAATGCTGTATTTGTCTCACTTGTGCAATAGGTGTTTTATTTTTATGTCATGTATGTTTTTCATATGTTCTTCATCAGTTTGTTGCACTAGCAATTTCTGATTTGTTTGGGGCAATGAAAAAATTTGGGAGAAAGTATATTAACAAGTGTTAAAGGGTACGTTGTTAACCCTGATTTCCTGAAGTGTGCATTCTATTTTTTTTTTTTTTTGCCTAGCGGTCTTGATCCAGATGCTGTGTATACTTTATCATCTCTTGTATGATAAAAAGAAAGAAAACAGAGTGTTTCACAATCGAGGAGAAAACGGTTGTCGTCATCTTCTCCATCACATGTCTGCGTTGAAAGAAAAAAAGTACTTCTACCTGGCATGCTCCTCTTTCCTCTGGAAACACACACACAAAACAAATGTATTCCAATTTTCCAACTGTGGCAAAAGGTAGAAGAATGTAGGTTGTTGCACCATAACACACTCTATATGTTGTGAGACTTAAAAACAAAATCATAATTAAAAAAAAACAATGTTTTGCGACAACACAATAGAATAATATACTGTATGGCCAAAAGAACACCATACCAACATAATAGCAACACATGGTGGTGGCAGCATCATCTTTTGGGAACTGGGGCCTTCGTCGAGGAGCAAGGAGTTATCAGTCGTTCCAAATATAAGTCATTGTTAGCACAAAACCTTCAGGCTTCATGAAAAGCCAACTCGACCAGCTAAAGTTTATTTGGTCTTTACCAAGCACTTTAAGTGGATGCTGATATGTGCTGACTTTTGACACATTTCATGTTTCCCTTTGTTTTTCTATATTAAGCATCTGCATCAACCTAATGAGCGAAACAAAAACTTGCAATGACAAAGCACCAATTAAGAGGAGAGGCAGAATGTTGCAAAACAAATCAACATTAGTACATGCACGTTGCCACATTATGAAGAAGCGTGCTGATTTTACACACACATGTGAAAACTAGTGAAGGTCGAGAACAAACACTGGAAACATGAACAGAGGTAACTTCCTGGTTAAAGTGAACAAATATGCTATGACGGAGTTCCAGTTTCTAACTTCCGCCTCACCAGATGGCAAATGTCTTTTTATTTTGAAGGCGGAGCCGGTAGTGTTTGTATACTCTCGCAACTTCGTAGAACGGATGTCGTGTACTTAAATCATTCTGATGGACGATGTTTTTCTTCTTGAATTTACAATGTTAAACCTTTGAACGCGTTCTTGTGGAAGAGGATTCAAGCGATACGACTTTGTACGAGGAGGTACCCATTATATGCTGTCAGATGCTTGTAAAAATGCCCAAGTGCTAAGTGTTAGCTAACATCGACTTTTACTTTGCGTGTACTAAGCAACTTGAGTAAAGCCTCATCGCCTGTCACGCACAAGTGTTCATCCATTCTTTAGAATAAACTCGGTCGCTTTAAATGTTCAAATATACGATCTTTATGAACATTTCTTACTTAGTCATTTGAATTCGTTCTATGCCCCGTCTGTCAAAATCGTTACTTTTGACCACTTGCCTTCTTGTAGATTCAGCGTGCAGCCCGCTAAATTCTTCCTATATCGCGCAATTTAAAAAGGCTCGTGTCACCTTCTGGCTTATAGTGTGTTTATGCAATAGAGCTGTAAGTGGTCAGATGAGGGTGTTGGTGACTGGAGGCTCTGGCTTGGTGGGGATGGCCATCCAACGTGTGGTCCAAGAGGAAAGGGCAGGCTGCGAAGGTGAAGAGTGGATCTTCCTGTCCTCCAAAGATGCCAACCTCACGTGGGCAAAAAACAAAACACTCAATCAATATTTGGAGGTTGCCGTCAATTGTCTTTTTTTCGTGATCCTTGTATGCATGGGTCTTCTAGGAGCATGAAAGAGACGCGGGATCTGTTCAAGAAACACCAGCCAAGCCATGTTATCCACCTGGCTGCCATGGTGGGAGGACTTTTCAAAAACTTGAAGAGCAACCTGGACTTTTGGGTACAATAAATGCATTCAGTTGAACTTTCACAGCTTGCCCTTTTGGCATGACAATTGTTAAACCCGCCAGCTCCAACAGCTGTTGTGTTTCTTCTTTTCAGAGGAATAACATCCACATCAATGACAATGTGCTGCAGGTTGCACATGAAGTAGGTGTGGTTAAGGTCATTTCCTGTCTGTCTACCTGCATATTTCCGGATAAGACCACATATCCCATCGATGAAACTATGGTAAGTGCCGTTTATGTGGTATGACATCATGTTTTGACAGCATCCTATTCTGGTGATTATTTTGATGACATCAGACAAATATTCAGTTCCAAGACAGTGGCCGGAGTCGATTTAATCATATTTAAAAAAACAGATATTCAATAGAAATTTGTCATTTAAAATGGCCTTTTGGGAAGGTCAATCAATCAGGTAGCGTTTTGGTTGATGTCCAATTCGTGTTCATCCTAATCCAGATTTAGAAGAGCTCAGATTCTGATCTGAAGATGTCAGCTTCATGCATATTTTTATATTTACGTTGCCATGATGCATTAACAAATGGTATCGCTTGAACACTGTCGTGTCATTCGGCCCAAATGCGTTTTTGTTCCTTTTCAACAGATCCATAACGGCCCACCTCACGAGTCCAACTTTGGTTACGCCTATGCAAAAAGAATGGTCGATGTCCAAAACAGGTAGTGTATTCTGTCCTTAGGATTGGTGACTTCATAACTGCAAAAGAGGACCAAAAAAAATTGTCCCCACGGTAGATTTGTGAGTTTGAAAGGTTGCAGTTCTCAATGGCTTAGTGGAGAGGAGACGCAGCAGCCTGTGAGTGTTTTCATTTGTCTAATAAAACTGCATTGGTGGTGTTGCACAGGGCCTATTTCCAGCAGCATGGTCATCGCTACACGGCTGTGATTCCCACTAATGTGTTTGGTCCCCATGACAACTTCAGTATCGAAGATGGTCACGTGCTGCCCGGCCTAATTCACAAAACGTACATTGCCAAAAGTAAGTTGCATCTTTTTTCTGTCGGCAATAAACCGTTTCAGCACTTTTGGTTCAAGGTTTTTTCATTTTCTTTTTACAGCCGTATTTCCACACAGCAGCACTGTCACGCGCAAGACTTGACATGAAGTGATAATGTGTACTAACAGTATGCACGTGCACCGTTATGCCACGTAGAGGAGGGGAAGCCGTTGGTGGTCTGGGGCTCCGGCACTCCCAAAAGGCAGTTCGTATACTCTTTGGATTTGGCACGCCTCCTCCTGTGGGTTTTGATGGAATATCCTGAAGTTGAGCCCATCATCCTTTCCGGTAAGTTCTCGTCCTGCGTGTTATGAGCCAAATGAGAACGGCCCAAATCAGAGTGCACTTGTTTTGTCTGTCGACTGCAGTTGGGGAGGAAGACGAAGTGTCAATCAAAGACGCAGCAGACGCGGTTGTGCAAGCACTGGACTTTAAAGGCCAAGTGGTTGTATCCTAACATCAAGTACATGCAAAGGTAATGTCGTCACGGTCCATTTTTAAGGCTGCGGTGGGTGTGTCGCTGTCATTCCTCAGCAAAGTTACTTTTATTTGCAGCACTCAACAAACTGGCTTCTGGGAACACGTCCGCAAAACTATTAAGGAAACTTTACAAACACGTTGGTCGACCTAATAAAGATGTGATGCAGTTGAGGGTTCCTCTTACCAGTCGAAGCAGCAGGCCACAGCTCCTCGGCGCGAATTCAATAAGCACCGAACTACCTGGTTGTGGTTTGATGGCGGCTGAGCTGCCGTCAATCTGAACTTGGATCTTAGTTGTGCACAAAAATGGAAAGCGTGTAGCTGCTGTAAATTCGTCTGTCGAGTAACTGGTGCCTGTATCCGAAGGCAAGGATGCCTCAGCTCCAACCAGCCAGCATTTACACCCTGAAAATCTCTGACGCGGACACAATTTCGTTTTTACATTTAGCAGCTCCTAGATCGCTGAATTAGAAACAGTTTTCCAAACTAGATGTGCATAAGGAATCAGGTCGGCAATAGCCGTTTATTTCTAAGTGCTACTGAAAATATAAATTACTTGGCACGTTCCAACAAGTTAATTTCAGGAATGTCCAATATAACCATTGTCCCCCCCCCCCCTTAATAGTTTTCACCACTAAACACTGAGTTATACTTTTTATGGCCTGTCCAAACTGTTTCAAACTTGCCCTTTCACTGCAATTGCCTTGACCACCACTGCAGTATGATAAGAGTAAATCAGACGGGCAATTGAAAAAGACGGCCAGCAACGCCAAGCTGTGCCACTATCGCCCGGATTTCCGCTTCACGCCCTTCAAACAAGGTGAGCCCGCAAAGCGGTGTTTGGATTAGGGCTGTCCACTGACTTCCATGTCCTCGCAGCTCTCAAGGAAACCTGCGACTGGTTCGTTGCAAACTACGACACGGCTCGCAAGTGAAACCAGTGCTCGGGTGTGGACGAAAACAATCTGTGAGCTTGCTGGGATGGGGACCAGAGAGGTGACGGGCCGGTACCTGCCTGGCTGCAGAGAACGAGGTGCCCCGAAAGAATGCGACACACAAACCTCAATTTTTGTGCCACGGGTGCATCAGATTCATTCTTTGTGTTTCACCGCCAACATTGGCACATTAAAAGGACCTGCGATTCACTCAAATCTTTTGATCACACTGTGCCTAATTCATTTGTCATAATTGTCAACTTTGCCATCCGAGTCAAACATAAGAGAAGTGTCAGTTTGAATGTGTTTATTAGGTTGTTAAAATTACTATTCCATGGGGGTCATTAAAAAAAAATTTTACACACGTTAACCATAAAAAGCTGAAATCCTGCTGATTTCAGAGGTCACATTTGACTTGACGAGTGAAAAGACGGGTTGAGTCTGCCTTCATGAACTCTGCAGTGATCTTGTCCAAACAGCGCTCTCTTCCTGCACGCCGTCCCAGCTTTGGTGATCGAGTTGCAGAGCGGACGTCCCGATAGCGAGCTGAAAAGACCAGCAGTTGTATTTTCACAAGAAAGTCAAGATTTTAATGATACTGCTCATCCATCCCGCACAAATTAAACCAACTACTTTTTTTTTAAACCTGCAATGCACCATTCATGTAAAAATCCAAAACAATATTATAGCCAACATGATATAAGCAATGAGTGCAAAAGACAACAATGAGGACGGCGCATGCAATCGGCTTATCTCGACCACTGACCTGTTGCTAACTGACGGTGTGGGACTTGCACTTCTGGAGTCAGTCGCAATATCGTGAAAGATATTCAAAGGGTCAAAAGCCCCTTGGGGGTTTCCGGAAGTGATATCGTCAATCAGAGCCTTAAAAAAAAAAAAAATCCAGATTTTATTACTGCACTGTGGTTTAAACATTCCCCAAATGTGCTTACTCCTGAACGAATCGGCTTCAGTAGAAATGGAGATGCGCAGTGATGAGGGAGACAACTTGCTGCAGGTTTCCTGTGAGACGATCCTTCCAGTACACCAAACTCACCTGGATATCGAAAAGCAAAAACAGGAACATAAAACATTGTTATCACCTCATTCGACTACTTTGATGTTGAACGACATCGGTAAAAGATTCCCACTTGATGTCGCGCCTTCTTGTTTCAGCGGGTCGTTCCGTTCGATGCCGCCGTGCCCTTTCCTGAGGAGAAAGAGATGCAAAGTAGACAGTTTGCAATTTTTGGTGGCCGTCTGAAACTTTGCAGACTAACTTTTGAGGCGTCGAGGATGGCGGATATGCGTGACGAGACTTCTGCGGCTCCGCCAATTCAAAAGTCATGAATGGCAATGCAGCAGATGGGTTTCCTCTGCTCGGAAATTGAACCCACAACTGATTCACAAACCAGTGTCCTGAGTGAGAAAAAAAAGGGGGGGGGCGACATGACAACCAATCAATGTCATTAAAGTTTTTGCGCTCGTACCTAGCGAAAGCGTGACGATCAGCAAGCTGAGACTTGGCAGACCCAGCGCCGGCTGCTGGTTCACCTCCGCCACGGCATTCAAGGGCACAGTGAGCAGCAGCGTGGCACGGGAGAAAAGTGGGCACCGCAGGAATGACTGGACGACGGCAAACAGCACAAAATAGCTGGTGTGTGCAATACACGTCCACATCGCGGTGATGCTTAAACCTGGAAAGACAAATAACGGGGATGAGGACAACAAAAAAATAAATAAGCCAAGTCTAACCGAAGCGCCGCGCGCAATTCACCTGCCCAGCCGAGGTAACTCTGAATGGCGCGAAGCCTTTCCTCGATTCGGCCCTGCGTTTCATCCAGGAAGTGCAGCACAAATCCCAGACTGCTGTTCATGCGCTCCAGTTTGCCCATCAGATCAGTGTAGTAGTGCAACGTCTGGTCCTGGTACTTTAGAAACTCCGACATGCTGTCATCTGAAGTCACAGGTTGGCTCGTGTTTAAAAAAAAAAAAAAAAAAAAAGCCAATCACGCAGCAGCGATCTTTCCAACTGTGGCGCAACTGTTCGATTTGACTTTGATACCCAGTTTTTGATGGATGCTCTGAGCCTGCTGTCTGACGTCAGCGAGGTCTTGAACGATCGCTCTGTGGCTCTCCTGCACTTCTGATCCTTGGATCTGCATGTTCTCACTCACAAGAGCTTCAGCAAGAAAGGTTAGACAATAGTTTTGGGGTGAAAAAAAAAAAGTTTGGATAACCCTAACGTGAATTGCATCCATACTTCAACCATGAATTCTGCCAACGCTGACTGGAATCCGGCCAGCTCTGGTCTTGATGCAGCAAAAGCTCTCACCCATTCTGTCTGTAATTCCCTGGATGAGCTGGGCCACAAGTTCTTGTCCCGAGGCAATGAGGGCTTTCTCCTGACCCAGACGCTGCAGGTTGTCTCTCAGGGAACTTTCCATTTGACCTTGGCCTTCCCGCAGCTTGGCCTGCTGAGTCTGCAGTGCACTGTGACCCTTCACGAGCTTGTCCAGTGATGCCGCAGTCATCTCTCCGAGTGCCAATTGGCCATCCTGTCACAAAAACACTACTTGAGGATACTTTTTTTTTTTTTGAAATCTTAGATCCGTCTGCCTCTGCGCATGCAATTGTACTCTGACTAAAACTGGAAGAGTACCAAGAAAAGATGTACTGTATGTAGTACCTTCAGGTCCTCCATGGCAGATAGTTGGCTGGCAGCTGAGGCGATGAGCATGTTTACCGTTTGCGCCGCCCTGCGCCGAAATAGCTGCTGGCGACTTGCGTAGCACACAGCGCGAGCCCTGTTGCTCACTATGTGATAGGCGTTCCAAGTGTCGGCGTCCATATTTGTTGTACATTCTTTGATGGTCTGAAAAAGCACATGAGAGCACCCCGTGAGGCCTGGAAACATATCGCCTTCAAGGAAAGGTCAGATCAGAAAAAGAATCTGGTCTGTGTGCACTCACTAGTCTAAACACGGCATTCCGATGAATATTGCATTTGTGGAATATGAGTTAAGCAATTTTTATCCATATGGGGGGGAGGGGTGTTATAGTCCATGTACAAAATGCCTTTTTTTTTTTTAAATTGAGGGGGTGCGGTCTTTATTCATGAGCGCTCAATCGTCTGTAAATGACGGTACGTCATTTATGATACTGCAACATTTTGTGGCTTACCATCTGTTCTGTGCACGGATAACTTCGGCGACCCTCAATCTGCGCCTGGCAGTTGAACAAGAGGACGCCGAGTTTTGCCAGCTCCTCTTCCGAGAGCGCTTCGCAGCTCGCTTTTAACTGAGCCACCACCTACAGAGCACAGCTTGTTAAACTGCCATCACGCTTGCAAGCAAGACCATTTGTATGATGCAGTTGCCATGCCGTTGGCAACCAAAATCGGAAATGAACACAACTTCAATTTTTACTTCCCGGAAGTAGAGGGGCCGCGTGTTCGAAAACGTGTTTTCATCGTTTAGAGTTTTGAGTGTGAGTGAGACATCCTCTTACCTTGTGGTGGCAGCTATCTAAAGGGCTTAGCTCCATCTGCTTGGCCTCCGCCAGGAACTTCTCATCAGCGGTCGCCATTTCAAACCGCGCATCCTCAGCTAGAATTGAGGGAACTGAATCTGCAGGTGGAGGAGGAGGAGGAGGCAGCGAAGGCGCTGCTGCCGTTTCTCCTGAAGGATCCTCCTCATTCTGCCTCAGCCACTCAAAGAGTCCAGTGACTGCTGGAAAGCGGCTGGCAAGGATGCAGAGCAGCAGGAGGTAGTTGTAAGAGGACGGGAGGTGAACCATGTCTGCAATAATAAAACATTGGCTCAATAACTTCAAAAACGTGCACTCTACATATGTCGACATAAATATGATTATAATGAGTCATGATTCATACGCCACAGGAAAACACTCTTAAAATATTTTTTTTTCCAAGATTGTACCGACATTTGTTGAATAATAGGCTTATGTTATACAGTGTATGAACTTAAATCAATGTATAATTTGAAACAATATAATTGGGAAACTGGCTCAGTCGTCAACGAGACTTTGCCCAGACATGCCCCCTGTGAGGCTGAGGCTCACCTCGCACGCGCAGTTTCAAAATCGCTCCTTTCTGCACCGATAACGTTGTGGTCAACGACACACATACTCGCCAAATGATTACTTTAAAAAAACGGCACGCAATTTTAAATAGTTGCAATCGTGATGCATGCATCTTTATCTACATCAGTAACAGAAAGTTCAGGATTTTTGTCTTTCGGAGTCAAGCTCAGGATGAAATTACAATGAACTATGTAACCTTTGCAGGTGAACTCATTTCAACCTTTTCTACACCTTTGACTGGCTACAAATTTAACAAATGGCAATATTCGTGACAAAACGAAAGACATGCTGGTGTTCCATGACTTGTCGCTAAATGAAGTTTTTTTTTTTTTTTAAACAACAACAAAAAAGCCTACCTGTCATTTGATGTTCCAAGACAACGGTTAGGAGGGACCCATTTCTTGGTGCTGTCCACGGCTGATGGAAATAATTTATAATTTTGTAAACCACATCCCCACCCTTCACAACAAGATACAACCAATGGGATTACTCGATTATCAAAAGTGGGCGGGGTAAGGGTGTGCTCGATTTTCACGCATTTGACAAGAAAGTTCTTCTAACGCACGTTTAGTCGAGTGCTGCATGAATTCTCCTCGACTTGACACCACATTCTTAAAATACCGCAATACAATAAGGTCAGGCATTTGTACCGTAATATTTGGGCGAATGTATCGCGCTGCATCAGCACAGCAGTGAGGTCCAAATCAAGCCAAGTTTCTTGACAGCGTTGCACGAGCCTCCTTGTTTGGTTGGTGAAACGGAAAACATCTGGTGAGTCCAGCTAATCGAAAGTTATCATTTCAACAGTGCGGTTGTCAATCTCTACTCAAGTGGATCAGAGTCCAGCGTTTGGCGATGTCTCTCCAGGGTTAAACTCGGCGTTTCATTCATTCTCTGTTGAGAGTGCTGTATAAGATTTCCTCTGCTTGTGTTTTGTGAGCATGGGAAACGAGTGCAGTACAAAAACTCTTGCCGCGTGTTTCGCTAACGCAAATGTCGGCGTTGGTCACAAGGCAACCGAGCGCACTGTTGCTGCACGGCCGGTTTACCGACGTGCTCAGGTGGCGGCCATGTTGGCAGGGGCGACATTCCTTTCAAAGCCATCCATCCATCCACTGATCACAGCAAGATATCACGCCAAACGGCAACTGTTTATAAATTAGGCTTCATCTTTGTTTTAGGTTGTCCCGTGAGTTCATACACGCAAGAAAAGGTGCTTGCCTCGAACCCTTGAGCTGACTGACTCCTTCTCAAGCCTGACCCTTGAAATGGACTCCAAATTACAAGTTGGCTTCATTGGTGCAGGGAACATGGCTTTCGGCATTGCGAAGGGCATCTTGTCTGGTCAGTAAACAAAACCTAACATAACCTTGCACCTTGGTGTTTCAATTTAGCATTGATGATCTTACATATTGTGTCAATAAAGGGAATGTTCCCCCTACGAACGTCAAAGTGAGCGCTCCGTCTCTCAGGAACCTCGGACGCTTTCAGGTAACATCTCGTTCCGATCGTGTGTTTTGTTTGATGACAGTTCACTTCATCTGTCAGTGAATCAATTTATGTTGCACTTTTCATAGAACCGGAGGCACTGCGATATGGCTGATTAATCACAGAATTTTTTAAAAAAATAGAACAAGTCAAGTTTGTACCTTTTTATTGTCAGTTTCTTCACATGCGCTAGAAGTAATCAAACATGCGTTATCGCTGAGGTAAAAAATAAAAATGTCTATCCGCTTGTTAAAAAAAAAAAAAAAAAAAAAAGTACCGTAACAAGTGACTTTGCTTTCAGGAGCTGAACATCTCCACAACTCACTCCAACACTGAGGTCGTGTGCAGTTGCGATGTTCTCTTTGTAGCAGTAAAACCTCATTTAGTTGCAACAGTTCTCAGTGAGATCTCGCACCACGTCACCGACAGACACACGATTGTGTCCGTTGCCGCCGGAGTCACGCTGGCAACATTAGAGGAGGTGAGTGCCCAAGCACGTGACCTTTACGTGTAGCAAGTCAATGTGATCATAATTTATTTATTTTTTTTTGGTATCACCTGTACGAAGCTCCTGCCCGAGGGTTCACGTGTCATCAGGCTGATGCCAAATCTTCCATGCGTGGTTCTGCAGGGGGCACTCTTATTTACACGGGGGACTCATGCGAAACAAGAGCATGGTGCCCTATTGTGCTCCTTGTTGCAGCGCTGTGGTTTGGTCGAAGAGGGACCCGAGGCCTGGCTTGACATCCACACTGGACTGAGCGGGAGCGGAGTTGCCTTTGTGAGTGCGCTTGCTTCAACCGCTCCGAGAACTGAAGTACGACAGTGTGCACGTGGCCAGTGACGTACATGATATGTCATGTGCTTCACTTCCCATCAGCTGGATTCCTGATTGTTTTTCTCCGCCGCGTTCTGCAAGTCAACCTGTTCAAATAATCACCGTGTGAGTGAATGGCATTATTTTCCTCTGCAGGTATACCTCTTTGCAGAGGCCCTGGCCGAAGGAGCGGTTAAAATGGGCATGCCCGGCGCTCTCGCCCATAGAATTGCATCTCAGACTGTTCTGGTCAGTTTCATGGACGCTTAGACTGTCAATATAGATGTTAAAGCTCGTCATGATCATTATTAATATAGCCGTATGGTCAACGGCAGCTGCCGTAAATGTACAGTTATGTTGAAAGTCATAGCAGTGTGTTTAAAAACCAAAGTCACAAATAATTTGACTTGGGATTCGAGTGGGCCACCAAAGGCATTCTGCGGAAATCAGACTGAATCCTATCAAATAATGTTGGCACTGGATAAGTGCCACTTCTTTCTGTTCCAGGGTGCTGGTCAATTATTACTTGAGTCCGACAAGCATCCAGCTCAGCTGCGTTCGGAGGTCTGCACCCCAGGTGGCACAACCATCTACGGGCTTCATGCGCTGGAACAAGGAGGTGTGAGGGCATCAACCATGGCTGCCGTGGAATCTGCAACTGAGAGAGCGAGGGAGCTTGGTCGAAAAACAGCGGCACCAGGAGGCATGAAATAATACCTGTGCACGTTCTCTGCAAACTCTGTAAAGTCTTAATTGCAAAGTACCCTTTCTTCTCTGTTCTGCTGTTTAAAGATTAAAATATTTCTTTTGTCATCCATCCTCAAAATATTCTTTGTGTCAGTATATTGATATTTAAAACATAAGGGGAAAAAAATCTAATGATTTCAAAAGTAGAATTTTACGGTTGTTAATGTCTGAAATGTAAACATAAATGAACATTGTTTCAAAAATTATTGACGGAATGACTCGTGGAACCAAGTTGGCTCTCCAGTTTAAAGGGGCGTTCCAATGCACTTTTCCTGGTCGGAGATCGGAAAAGTCCGACTTCGTATCGTTCCTCGAATGTAGCATAATATCCGGTACAATCGCAAATCAACCATGTCTGCCAGCCGATTACAGCCGATGCATATTCGCAGATTAATTTTTTTTTCATTTAATATTTTTTCACGTTTTTTTCTGGCAACCCTTTTCCATGGAAAAGCGATATTGAATGCTTAGCAACGTTTTTGACGAATTTGTGTGTGTGTGTGTAAAAAAATAAAAGAATGAAAATTAATCAATGGTCCACTAAGAGTTTACTCGCGGAAAATCTTGAATGAATGTTTACCAGCATTTTTGACAAATTTCTTGGGTTTGTAAGAAAAAAGAAACATGAACATGAATCAAGGGGCCACTCACGGTGTAGTCCCCAATTTCTACTGACTTAACCACACAAAAAAAAGGTTCTCGCTTCGATATAAGCAATGGCCACATTTTTGAAACGACAGTTTTATTTGAGCACTTTCGTGACATCACCACGTCACACGAGCAAGGCGCGAACGTGCTTTTGTCCCATACCCCCATGTTGACACATCATCACGAGCAAGCGTCCAGCCTCTCCTCGTCTCCTTCCTTCCTCCTTGCCGTAGTCACGTTTCGTCCACTGGCTGCTGCACCCGCACGGACCAGACCAGACCAGACCAAAAAGGCCAACAGTAAGTCAACGTGCCACTGACTGCTGCGACTTGGGACTCGGGCTTGTTTGCTGCCATTCGTTTGAGTCGAGCGCGAGGGGACCGTAAAGGATCCGCCGCCGTTTTTGGGAGTCTGCCTGCCTGCCCATGTGTTAGCCGCTGCTAGCAAACGGCTCGCGACTTGAATGGGGCCGACACCGGAGCGGCGGAAAGCGGGGCTCGCTGCTTTTGACGTAATAATGGTCTATTTGAAACGAAATGACGTCAGCGCAAGCCGCGCGCTGCCCTTTTTTTCTTTGACATCCGGTTGATGGTCCGAGGCTCGTAATGAGGCTGCGACCGAATGATGACATCGCTGCCGAGCTTCTTCAGCCGCCTCCCGCGTTGTGCGACATCTTGCGCGACGGTGACGTCACTCGTCAGTTTTGAGGGCAATGGTGGCTTTTCCCCAATCGCCTTTCGGACTCAGTCCTGCCTTGATTCTGTTCCGATGGTCCGCTGCTGTTCAAAGGGTAGGGAAGTCAATCTTTAACGTCACCACGACTACGCTGCTGAACTTGAGCTCGTCCAACGTGATTCTTTTTCTGTGGAGGTTGTTCCGGGCTCGTTTGTTCCACTTCGTAGTATCTTCAATGTTTGTCGTCATCCTGAAGATGTTGCTTTCACACTGTCTGTATCGTGAGAGTTAATCGGCGGTTCTTCTTTTGATGGAAAAAGGCTGGCACAAATGAACAAATCACTTCACTTTCACTTTCTTTCTGAGGGAAGGATTTGTCTTGAAAATGGAACCACTTTGAAGTCATCTCGCTCGGCGGGACAGACTGTTGGACTTTGGAGGTTCAACTGAAAGCAATGAATCTATTTTGTATTTGAGCGTATTTATTTTGTCTGTATTACCGTCCTAGTCACCGGTTGTTGTACTTTGCAAAACCGCGATGTGTTTATTTACCTTTCTTTTCCAATCGCTTGCGGTTAACCGGATAAGAAGAGCATTTGAGCAATTGATTTGAGACTTGAGAATTGCATCTTCCCAAGGACGGTGAGTCAAGACCTCGATTGCCATGCGCTGCCTGACTGCAGCAAATGACTTCCCAAAAGACGACCCGCAGTCGGCAACGCAAGGGGAAAGCATTTCCTGCATTCCCATCACCCAACCTGCATGGCCTGCTGCATGATGTCCCATTTCGGTCATTGTGAACGGTGCCTAATCTTGTCAGAAAATTTTTTTTTTTTTTTTTGGACCGTTCGGCCATGTTTGTCAGGGGCCCGTTTCATTTTCGAGACTGAAGTGAGCGCATGACAAACATTTTGAAACCCGCTATAATTTGATCGGGACGCCTTGCTCAGTCTGCAGTGACGGATGAAGCGATCCAAATCAAATTTCAACCTCCGACTTGATTGATGGTTTCAACAGTGTGAATGATGCGTCTCACGCGTTCTTTTTGACAGCAACTGTGACGAAAAAGTACTTCATGCCTTGGTCACATCCCGGCTGGATTACTGTAACGCTCTTGACTTTGGAGTCAGCCAATCCTCCATCGAGCGTCTCCAGTTGGTCCACAATACTGCCGCTCTCCTCTTGACTGGTGCTCGTAAGAGGGAGCACGTCACTCCTCCTCTGTCATCCCCATGTACAGCACTTTGCATACAGCCGCGGTTGTTTTAAAGTGCTCTAGAAATAAAAAAATGGAGTGAAATGAAATACGAATGTGTTGTTAACGATTGCGCACGCAGACAACACGACATTTTGATTGCACGTGGCAGCCAATTCAGTCTCGCTATTCCGTAGCAAACAGCGCAAAGCTTCCTGACAGTTTGCTGTCCACCGTTTCTGACATCGCAGTTTTCATGACTTCATCGGCAAGACTCCCGTCTTTTATCAGCAGTTCTGTGGCTCTTGAAGGGTTGTTCTTGGTATTTTCGGTGGCTCGCTCACAGGTTGAGTTGCGATGATTCTGCACCAGAAAGCCGATTTCGTTCTGCTTGCCGAGCTCATTTGCATGATCGTTTCGCTCCCTCGCATGCTGCTTGACGATGTCGTTGAATCGGATTCTTGCTGCCATCGTACGCCAACGATGACTTTCCGACCTTTGGTCTGAAGTGAAATCAGCGTCCCAATTTTGAAGTTTCCCTTTCACACTTGTCGCAAACCGTTCAAGGTTTTTGATGCCGCCAGACTTCCCACATCGCGTCTTTCTCTTTACTTTCAATTGGCAGTTCCAAAGTCACCGAAATTCGGCCCACTTGCGTCCAAGGCATCTGGAGCGGCATAGCCGAAAAGCTGATTTATTCTTGCTGTGATCAAAGTCTGTAAATAGGGACTTTGTGAGCAAGACTGACCTCACTTTTGACCTTATTCAAGATAAGACCTGACCTTGTGGGGTTTTTTTTAACTCCCAATTTGAGTTTGTATCGAAAGACCTGCATCAAGTTTGCAAAGCACGCGTGAAAGGCTCTTGGGTTCTCTGTCCCTTCTGTCCAGTTTGTTCCACTTTGCTGCAACTAATGCACGAGCCTGTACTTGTTTTCTATTTTTCCTGCTAACTGATCAAAAGATGTCACAGAAGACCACCCAGTGTTCTGCGGCCGCTTTCTTGGATCCTAATAAGCCTTCCAACCAGAGTCCGGCGGACTCTGCTGCCATCCCGGCCGCCGAGTGTTCAAACTCGGCCCATCAAAATGGGGGAACGTCGTCCTCCCCGGAAAGCGGAAGCTCCAACGGCGAGACCAAGCGAAGCGGGAAAAGGCGGCGCAGCAAGAAAAGTACGCGCAAACCGGAGACTCCCCGCCACGCCGACGTTCACGGCGGAGCCAAAACCCAAGACGAGTCCGAGCGCAACGCGAGCCCGCCGCCCGAGCGCCAAGCCGGACCGATTGGCCTGCGGGCGGAATGCGCCGACGTGTGGTTCCAGCGAAGCGTGTACGAGCGAGCGGAGAGCCTCTACCAGTGCTGGTTGGCGAACTCGGCCAAAGCGAGCGGCGAGTCCAACGGCTCGGCCGCGAGTCCGCCAAACACCTCCAAAGTCCCCGCGAAGAAAGCTTGTCGACGAGACGGAGCGCAAGAATCCTCGCCGTCGAGCGCGACAAACTCTCGGTGCGGCTCGGTCCTCCCTCGGGGCTTCGTCGCGGCCCGAGTGCCCGAGGAAGGCCGCCGGTCTCCGGCGGCGCCGACTCCCGTAAGCGCTGGCCCCCGGCAGAGGGCGCCCCCGCCGACGACGAAGCGGGCGCTTAACGGGCTGTCCCCCGTTTTCGCAGAAATGTTGGGAGACATCTGGCTGGAGAAGCCGCTGTACGATCGCGCCGAAGCCGCCTTCTACCAAAGTGTGTTTGGCAACAATTCTCGCCAAGGCTCCTCCTCCTCCGGCGCTTGCCGGCCCCGAAGCGGCGAGCCGCCCCAAAGCTTGACGGAGGCGGAGCAACAGCGAGCGGCGCCGCCGCCGCAGGCCAAAGCCGAAGTGTTCCACGCTCTGCACCCGATCCAGGAGGAGGACGAGCCCGCCGAGACGCTCGGCAAACAAGAGCGGCTCGACGCCGGAGTCGCCTACTTTCTTCACCCCGACGGCGAGCGCGTGTGGTTGGACAAGTGGAGGTACGACGCGGCCGAGATGCGTTTCCACGCCTGCCGCCGAGCCCAAGAAGCCGCCGAAGCTCGCCGGGCCAAAACGTCGCGGCTGGACGTCGCCGTCCCGCCGAGGGAAAAGTATGATTGAAGCCGCAGATTGGATAAGCGTCAGACATTTCACTTCTTTTCATTCTCATTTTCCTCTCCATGTGCTTCACTTTTTTTGGTTTCTTTTCAATTGTTTCTTTTTTTCCACTCAGTCCCTTTATTTGCTGTACGTAATCGTTTTTCACGATTGTTTGGCTCGGCCATCGTTTGCGTGTGATCTCACAAATGGCCTTTTTGTTGTTGCTTTTTTGTGTTTGCCGCCGTTCAAAGTCGTCACACGCTAGTCGCGTTCATGGAACGATTGAAGAGTTGAGCGCCACTCTGTCATCGCATCGAGTGTGCGCAAATCGTGAACGCTCGGCGCCGTCTTGTCCATTCACGCCGCCGCCGCTGCGCTTCCTTTTGCTCTTTAGCAACATGAGCGCCGTCGACTTCCCGGGCCAGGAGAAGATCTGGTTTGAGAAAAGTCGCTACGATGAGGCGGAGCGCCGCTTCTTCGAGCGCGTCGCCGGCTCCTCGCCATCGGCGCCGACAGTCTGCGTAAGTGGCCGCCTTGTGCGCAGTTTCACTCAAATTCGACCCAGCTTGACTCTGACAACTTGTGCTCGATTCGGAAGCCGTATTTCTCTCGCCCTCAAGAGTCAGACTTGAGTTCGTCTCGGTTCCATCACCGCTAAACACGAGCCGTGAGTTTTGTTTTCGCCTTGACATCTCAATTCGTGTTGATCTTCAGGATGCGGGTGCGATCGCCATCCTCCAAGACATCGCTCGTGCCCGGGAGAACATTCAGAAGTCGCTTGCAGGAGTAAGTTCACGTTGCTGTGCTTTTCTGGCACAATACACACACACATACACCCACACACACATTTTTTTTGCTGCTGCAAATTGGGAATTTCTCCATTGTGAGATAAATAATAATCTTTTCTGTTGCAAAACATTGGGGAGATTTGGCTTTCAGGTGAAATTTCAGGACGAGGCTCCAAAGCCATTCACGGGGGAACTTCATGTGACCTTCTCGAAACTTTTGAATGCAGGTGCCCAATTTGCTGGCACATTTTATTTTCGGAATCAATCATTTGAATGGAAAGAAGAAAAAAAAGCCACGCCAATAAAGCGATCAACTGGCACCAATCACGAAACGGTCGCCTTCCTTTCTGTGGCAGAGCACCTGCAGCAGCAGCGCCGCCGATCAAGAAATAATGTCTCGAATCAAAAGCCTGGAGCTGGAGAACAAGAGCTTATATCGAGGTAGGTCCATTTCTGAGCCATTTTCAAGAAAATTTGCTTTTTCCCCCCCCCGGTGTAAAATACCACCTGCGTGCTTAACGCTTTCATTCCACAAGACTACTTTTACGTCTTTTTAAAATTAGGCCCCGCCTACCAAGGACATACTTGTACGTCTAAGTCTTTTTTTTTTTTTTTTTTTGCGTCATAGAGAGGAGGAGGGGATGATCCAATCTGTGAATGAGAATAAGCTGTTTGCATTGTAAATCATGTCAAAAAGCGACCGGTAGGTGGCAGTGATGTCTCACGTGCTTGAAATGGAAGCTTTTACAAAAAGCCCTTTTTTTCCCAGGAATCGCCGTTTTCATGAAAATTAGCCATTTTGTAATGCCGATTGCTGAAGAATGGAAAAAGATAAAGAAGAAGAAAAACATTTTTTTTTTCTGCTGAAAGAAGAGAGTCCAAACTTTATTTGTTTATCGAGCATTAGAACCAAATATTCTGTGGGCCTTGCAAGATCAGTCAAACGCTGGAATTGGGGAGGTTGCTCCAGTGAAAATGGCTGCGATTGAATGAGTTCATAAGGCCAAATATGCCAAGTGCAGACATTTGTGGAGTGTGGTGAAAATGAATCCTGGATCGGGGTGGATATGGAAGTGGCGCATTTCAGAACTGAACCAGTTTCAAGAGCCAGAGGCCATTTTGGCGCTGGAAAAAGAAAGAAGTGGCGCTAACCTTGGCACTGGTTCGGAACGAGCGCTAGCACAAGCGCGTGGTTGACAGTGCAATTTGTTTTTGTTTTTTTTTATCAAACTAGCACGATACCGACTTTTTCGGACTTTTTTTTTTTTTTTAAAGATTAGAAAAAGTGCCGTCAAAAATGCAGCAGTTTGATGCGCAAATTGGTCGCGTTCTAATTAAAAATGCAAATTCTGTCTCTTTGTTTTTGCCTTTAGTGGTCGAAGATTTGAGGGCATCGTTTTCCAAGCTGGAATGTCGAGTCGCCGTCTTGGAGAAAAGTCCTGCGGCGGCGGCGGCCACCGCTCCTTCAGTCCCCTACACAAACGTGAGTGCGCTCACTTTGCTTCCTCCGTGGCCGTCGGCGATCACCTTGTGAGCGACCTTGTCGATGCGTTCAGGGAACCGCCGTCCAGCAGACCGGCAGCCTGGCCAAACAGAACCTCGACGACGACGACGATCTGGACTTGTTTGACAGCGATGACGACGAAGAGGCCGAGAAACTCAAAGAGCAGAGGTTGAAAGATTACGCCGAGAGGAAGGCCAAGAAGCCCGGCGTCATCGCCAAGTCCTCCATCTTACTGGACGTCAAACCGGTAAGACATCCCGACTCCAAACGACCTCCCGAGGGGCCGTGATATTCTTGAAAGCCAAAAGCGTTTCGTCTTCCGCTCGCGTCTCTTCAGTGGGACGACGAAACCGACATGGCCAAGTTGGAAGAGTGCGTGCGCTCCGTGCGAGCCGACGGTCTCTTATGGGGAATGTCCAAACTGGTTCCTGTGGGTTACGGCATCAAGAAGCTTCAGATCTCCTGCGTGGTGGAAGATGACAAGGTTGGAACGGACCTGTTGGAAGAAGAGATCACCAAGTTTGAAGACTACGTAAGTCGCCTTCCCGCGTATGCGCCGCAGCTTTTGCCGGGACACGACAAAGTCGCAACAAAAGACAAGTGCCGCCTGAACTCTGGGCACACGAGCATTTTTGTCAGCGCCGACGCTGCGTGGACACGGATGGCGCAGGCTGGAGAAAGTGAACCGAGGCCGCCCGCTTCGCAGCAGACTTGAGTTGAGGCGGGCAAACTTTTTCAACTCGGCGTATTTTCATGACCATCCGGCGCACCGTCTTCAAAGGCCAAACGAGATCGTTCATTCGAAGTTAATAATACAAAGAAGTCAATTCATTGCGCTCAGCTTATTTATTTGACTCAATGAGGTTGACAACCAAAGCGCTCGCTGCATTCAGAGCCCTTCCATCCATTTTTCGATCCGCTTTATCCTCACGAGGGTCGCGAGCGTGCTGGAACCCATCCCGGCCGGCCGTCTTCGGGCGGCAGGTGGGCGACACTACCGGCCCATTGCAGGGCGCACACAGACAAACATCCAGTCATGCCCACAATCGCATCAACAGACAATTTGATCGAGTCACTGACGGTGCGCGCGGAAAGCGAAGAGAAAACAAACGCAAGCGTAGGGAGAACATGCAAACGCCAACCAGGAAGGCCGAAGCCGGAATCGAACGCTGCACTGCCACACTGTGAGGCGGACGTGCTAACCACTTGATCACCGTGTCTCTCCACCACCCCCCCCCCTTTCTATTTTGAATGTCGTTAAATGTTTTTCAAGAAAGCTTCATAGAAGGGACATCATCATCCACTGTCGTTCTAAACGGCGAACATGCGTTTTGGCGTTGCAATATTTCGGTGCAACTCATCCAAATGTTTTGCTTTTGCCGTTTCAGGTTCAGAGCGTCGACGTTGCGGCTTTCAACAAGATTTAAAGAGTTGTCTTCTCGTCCTGTCCATTCCCACACTTCATTTTAATGTCACATAATAAAAGATTCTTGCACTGAGGCCCGTGGCTTTTTTTTTTTTTTTTTTCTCTCGGCATCTGTAAACGTCGCCGCTTTTGTCAGTGGATGGCGCAGAGGTTGACCGTGGCTTCCGCCCCGAGCCACATCGCAGGGTAGAGGGGCTGCTCGAACTCGGTCTTCACCCGGTGCAAGAGCAGAAATCCCTCCGTCTGCACCGCGTAGAAGCAGAGCAGTCCTTCGCCGTGGTGCAGGAAGACGCCGATTCTGCGGCACGCGGCGCCCGCGGAAAGCCCGATGCCGATGGTCTGATTTGCGTGGACGAAGCTGTAAGACGAACCGCTGCAGCAAAGACTCCACGAGAAACGGTTGTATCCCAGCCTGCTCTCATTGGACGAACCCTGGACGGGGGACAGAAAACGATTTGAACACACTGACAGAAATCATTTGCATTTTCGAGGACGTTTTAAAACAAAAAGCACTTCAAGCGTGTGCTTGTTGAGAAAACAAAAGCATCTGCCATCGAGTTTCCATTTGTGGAGCGGCCTCAGACACCCCAACAAGAAATCGGAAACGAGCATTTCCCCTGACGTGTTTTGGTCGGTTGACGAGTTTGTTGAGTGAACTGAGGAGAAATCGACAGATGCACACAAACAGACGTCGGTGAGACAAATGCTTTCCTCTTGAGGGAGAAAGCGAGAACGGAGCCGGAAACAGAATCGGCGTGATTGTCGGCTCCTCCTCTTTAAACGATTGCATTAGTTTCACGTTGCTCAAAATGCGTCAATAGCTGGTCTCCAAATATTGCGGCTACGTCACGTGATCACGGGAGAGCGCCGCGACGGACGGCAAAAGTTGATGGCTGCCGAATGGACGGAAAAGCGGGCGCTTTAGTGACTGGCAGTCATTTTTGCCGCCCGCTGCGTTCACCGTTTTCATCAAATCGCCGACATGACCGGAATTGACGGTGCACCACCTTTTGTCATTGTTTTCAGCACCGTTATCACATTGAACTGGAGCTGATTTCAAAGCTTTTTTTTAATAAAAGTCTGGACGCATAGCACATTTTTTTGGGGACCCTGGGACGAAGGCTGTGAATCTTAGGACAAAATGACAGCTCGAAGTCATGTCATGATCCTGTCCTGGTTGTTTTTTCAGTGTCTGGCAGGAATGGAGGGCGTTCCCCTCCAGAGCCGCACCTGTCGCTAATCTGCTTTGTGATAAATCTTGCCATACCAACAACTGGTAGTAGAATTATATCAGCCTTGCTTACTTTTGTTGCCAAGTGCGTGATTATTCTCAATGTTTTTGTATCTGTATTTTTCATGGAAGTAGTTGTTGTTGGTTTGTACTCTCGTGCATTGGATTTTCTTTTTGCGACTTTGAGCAACAGGCAATTTCTGTTGATCATATTCCTTGCCTTTTGCAAGCCTTTTCTGGGGTTTGTTTCACTTATTCCTGGTAATTTGTTGCCACCGTCTTTTGCAGTACTTTCCCGAACTTGCGTTTTGTAAATAAACTTTTTTTTTTTTTTTTTGTTAACAATCTTATCCTTGTCTGCTTTTTGTGGGATCCACTCCGACCCGGATTGTTCCGAGATCTAATTGGGTCATGTCTGCCATCTAGTGGTGCTCGGTGAGACCGCAACTTCAAACTGCAGTCAACACCTGCGTATTTACTTCTTCCTACTCCCTTTTGAGCAGGCGAGCTGTGCTGAACGATGACCGTTTATGTGCTTTCCGCTACATTTTCTGTTTGTGTACAGTAAGTGTCGGGAGTAAACACACGCACGCGCGCGCGCGCAGATTGCGGCTCGTGTGCCGGTTTTGCGTTGGGTGGGTGCGCTCAGCGCGCACGCCCAGCGGCCGCGTGAACTTCAAGTCCCAGCGATCCTCGGCATCAGTGGACTTGGAACGAGCTTCGCGAAAACATGGCAGCGCCTGGCGGCAGCACGTGCGAGGCCGCGGAGAGGTCCGTCGTGGCGCGGGTGCCGCCGCTGCTGACCGACCTGTACCAGTTCACCATGACGTACGGCTACTGGCGCGCCGGGCGCCACCGCGAGCATTCCGCGTTCGAGCTCTTCTTCAGGGAAAACCCCTTCGGCGGCTCCTTCTCGCTCTTCGCCGGCCTCCACGACTGTCTGCTCTTCCTGCGCAACTTTCGCTTCACGGACCAAGGTGGGCGATGATTCGGACGGACGAATGTTCAAATTCCCCCGAACCCGGGGCGCGCGGATCACGTGACATTCGGCGTTTCTCTCGGCTTGCGCAACAGCTCGCCGCGCGTCCGCGTGACGGCGGCTTTGCGGAACGCGGATTCCGAACTCCAAGGGGG